>CAUYLG010065943.1:0-11206 GCA_963573385.1 Cacajao melanocephalus | reverse complement strand
CCGTCCGGGGTTCAGCTGTGCTTGCTCTGAAACTCTCAACCCTGAGCGTTTCCAATTGCTGTTTTTCTTTTTGTGGGGGTGGGACCAGCTGAGCCTGATCACCTGGCTCCCTGGCTCAGAGCCTTTTTTGTTTCGTTGAATGATCGACTCTCTCCCAGGTGTTCCAGTCGCCTGATGAAAGGGCGCCGGGATCTGCGTGATTTTCCGTGCGGCGACCCACTGCGCCGGCTGAAACAGCGGCGCTGATATTTGTGGCGCTTTTTTGCCCGGGAATCTCCTGGCCTGGCTCCCTGTTTCAGACCCCTTTTTAATCGGATGAATGGGGGATTCTGCCTTCCCGAAGCTCTGCTTGCCAGCGAGAAGGGAGACCCAGACTAGTGTATTTTGTACGGAGAGCTGCCACGCCGGGGCGCCGGCAAAAGTGCCGCGCCGGCCGAAAGAGCCGCGCTGGCGACCCTTAGGGCTCCTCCGCCTGGGAATCTCCTAGTCTGTGGGCAATAAAAATCCGTCTGGAAATGCGACGTCCACTCACCCACTGTGCTTTCACTGGGAGCTGCAATCCTGAGCTGTTCCTAATCGGCCATCTTGGATCTAACCTCTACAAGCATCATTTCTAATCCAATCTTCTCTTGAAATAATACTCCCCACAGAAAATTACTGTGCCCCCAAATTTAGGTATTATTTTGATTTTTAAGAATTTTTTCTTTTGCATTTATCTTATGGTCAAATTCTGTCTATCGTAACTTTGAAAACCATATCACATTCATTTACTTCTCCCATTCTTCACTTCCACCACCATATGAAAGTCATCCTCACCTGTCACATGGACCACTGCAATGACTCACTAGTAGTTTCATCTGCTTCCATTCTTTCCACTTGTGTTCATGAGATAGCCAGAGTGATCATTTTAAATACAAATTTAAATGTAAAAATTCCACGTGGATTATCACTAATTTTAGAATACAAACTCGTGCATTTTACTATGACCTAGTTAATTGTCATAGGTTTTAAAAAATCTATCTCCAACTTCATTTGATGCCATTTTTCTCTGAATCTCATAGAATTCTAGATTCATCAATGTCCTTTATCTCCCTGCATTATTCAAAGGTCTTTTTCACATATGTTACATATGTTGGGTGGATCTATATATATTTTTTTAATGAAAAACATCCTCTAGTGGGAAGATAATGTGCATTGAGATGCCATGGTGATGTTTTCTTGGGAAGCTTTGTAGTATAATTATTGGCTTTTCTACTTGATCTCTCACATTCAGTTCAACTCCTGAGTCAGCCTAAAGGGTTCTCTCTTAAACATCCCAGATGTTTCTTACCTTTTCTCCATTCTGAAGAGGGCATTCCTTCATTCCCCCTCTTCCTCTTCTGCCAGGTGTGAGCATGTGTATATGCTCAGTGTGGAGAGTGAGGATCAAGTCGAGCAGAATGAGTCCCAAAGTCTAGGGACCTGAAGCAGGAATGAATACAGGAAGGAAAAATTGAGGGTTGGTTCTTTTAGCCGTCCACCTGCTTTGAGTGGTGAGTTAATTAGGAATGGGAGTGCAAGTTGACAGCTCTGAAAAGGAGCAGTAATGCAGTGGTAGGTGAGGTAAAGCAGTCTTGCTGGGAAAGTTGTTTCTGATTTATAAATACACCTGATTATTATGGTGCTGCTCATTTGTGATTTCATAGTTAAGGGTCTGTCAGTTGTCCTCACCCAAACCCCTGGTTTTCAAACACAGTGAAAGGAACTCACCACAGCATCAGACTCAGCATACAAATCAAGTTTTGTTTTTAAACATTAAAAAGAAAAAAAATCTGCTAGATTCACAATCACAAGGAAATAAAGGTTACTGAATGAATTCATCTGAAAGTTATTTATAGCATTGTTGCTTGTTTGTTTTTAATCACAGACCACATAGTGTCTTAACTGGAATGGACAATAAAGAGTAATTGCTTCAGACCTCTTTTTAAAAAGATGGGTAGGGTGATGCTCATTGCTGAGATTTGAAGGAATGCTTTCATTCATTTTCACATCCCTCCAGCAATCATTTGTCGAACAGTTATTCAGCACTGAACCATGGACCAGGAAAGGGACAGACAGAAAGAAGAATAAGCCAAAGTTGTCCTCTGGAATTAGTTTAAAACTTGGAAAGACACACACATTTAATCATTAAATCTTCAGTTAGAAAAAAACCATAACATGTCTTGCTACACAAATTGAATTCCACAAAAGTTGCAGTAAATTTTATTTGGCTATTTTAACTTGTTAAGTGTGAGTGTTTTTTCTGTGGCAAATCAAACTTTAAATAAAACAAAAATGAAACGAGAAATGTGTGTAAAATATTGTCAGAGTGCCAGAGGGAAAAGCAAGTGACATCAATGGGGCTTCCATGAAGAAAGAGAGGAAAATGCAGGACAGATGTGAATGAAGAAAAGAAAAAGAAAGGCAAGAGGGAAAGAAAGGTGAGAGTAATCCATATTTTCTCTTTCTTTCTTTCATTCTTTCTTTCTTGTGGTAAGAACATTTAAGGTCTACGTTTAAGATCTAAGAGTAAAACAATTTTTCTTCCATATGATTGCACCCAATGTAACAATAAGTGAGTTAAGATTTGGATGTTTAGCCCAATAAGGAAACTTAACTGTTTCTTTATTGCCCTAGAGTAGAAATCGTGGAGAAATAGGAATGGGCAGAAAACGGACTTAGAACAGAATTCAGAACTCCATCACTCTCCCCAAGAAGCAGAGATCAGACTGTTTTTGGTTTTGTTTTTTATTTCTTCTTAAGAGTAACTCTGCCAGTCCCTGAAAGAAGGGGAAAAACAGGTTAGCTATTATTAATTATTTTAACTTGGTTTATGTTCAGGCTCTTTTTGATTACTTGCCAAAAGTAATATTGAGAAATAAAAAGAAAAAATATACATAACATTTTAAAATTTATAAAATGTCTTGGCCAACAGGCTTGGTGAAGACAGGGAGGGTTATTTATAAATTCTAAGTGTTCCGAACTGAGACAATAGATTCCAAGCAGAATGACTGTCCAGGAAGAAATGAACATGGGGTCTGGGCAAAGGTTTCCTGGAAGCCCAAGATCTGAGATCAGTAGCTATATCGGAACGATGACCTTATTAGCTGGTGGCTCCTTTCTTATGTGTTTTAGGGTGCTTACTCCTCAAAATCCTGCTTCTTGTACCAGTTACATAATTAGATTCATCATAGGATCATCTCATTCAATTCATGTCAAGTATCCTTACTATCCAACAGCCAAGAGGAAAACTGATGCCCAGTCCATGAGCTTTACTCTACTATCTTTGGACCATCTAGTTAAAATCTCTCCCTACAATGTTCCCAAATATGATAGTAGATTAAAAGGAAGCCCTGTACATAACATGAGGAGGAGCTCCTACACTTGAACTTAGGAACAGGAGGCTGAACTGAGCATGCCAGAATACCTGAGACTGTGGGGAAGGTTAGAATTTTTGCAACTTTTAATATTAATCAAGCTCTCACTACTTACCAGGCACTGTTCATCATTACAAGCATTATCTTATCTAGTGCTCTTAAATTCCTTTGTTATCCTAATCATATATTTAAGAAAACTGAGACACACAGAGATCAAGTTTTCTAAAGGTCATACACCCATTTAGGAGTAGATAATTCAAATTAACTATTCTACTACAATATCAATATTTTTTTTCTTTGCAATAAATTAACTTTCTGTATTATTCTATCTTCTTTTTAAAATGAGAAAATTAAGTATGCTTAGCCTTTCTTTTAACAGCTTCCCTTTTCTTAGAATAATGTTTTCCAAAAGTATATTCCTTAGAACATTTATGCAAAGGAATATTAATAAGCATTCTGTTGAAGGTTGGAATAGGTAAAAAAGGTATCCATTATTCCAAAATCGTAAAACGTGGTGGGGCAAGGAAGGTAAGGAATCATTTTTGTAACTGCAGAACTCTTCACAACCTTTACATTTAGTGTTTGTATGTTTTTGAGACAAAGTCTTGCTGTGTTGCCCGGGCTGGAGTTCAGTGGCACAATCCACCTCCTGGGTTCAAGCCATTCTCCCACCTCAGCCTCTGGGCTAGCTGAGACTACAGGTGCTCACCACCCATGCCTAGCTAATTTTTGTATTTTTAGTAGATATCAGGTTTCACCATGTTGCCCAGGCTGGTCTCGAACTCCTGGCCTCAAGTGATCTGCCCACCTCGGTCTCCCATACTGCTGGGATTACAGGTGTGAGCCACCGCCCCCAGGCACAACCTTTAAGTTTCTAATGTGAATTAAACATCTACTAAAAGAAGCAGATGCTAAGAATTTAAAACAGCATTAACAAATGTATTTGACCACACAATCCTCATTTTTTATTATTTTCTGGTGTATTTATGATATTTGTTTGCTGTGAAATACATTTGGGGGTAGACTGGTGGAAAAAATGAAGTTCACATTTATAATTAACACAGTTTATAAATTATACACACTTCCCTTAAACTCCAGCCTTGCCATCTTATCTTTTCTTATCATTTACTGCAAACACAAATACACACATCTGTACAGCCCTGCTTCTTTTATTTCATTCTGTCCGACACAGATGCACAGACTCTCTGAGCTCCTCGAAGGCATTCGTCTGTTTATGATCCCCACGTGTTTTTACAGAACACCCTCTTCCTAGACTGCCTTTTCAGTCTCCCATTACCATCTCTGTGACACGCATGTGTTCAACTTGCTGTGACTCTGCTCAAATGTTATCTCCTCTTGAACCCACTTTTGAGAAATATTGACATAATCTCATGCTTTCTCTTTTCCTAGTATGCATTGTTTATATTTTGGTAACACACGCCAATGAAAACCAGACTCTACTAGGTATTAATGGCTTGGCTTCATACCTGAATTCTTAGTAAGATCTTGGTCAAGATCCCACATAAATTTTGGAGGGCAATGTCTACGTATAAAGGCACCAGAGTATTAGAAATGCTAAGGATGCACAGGAAGTCTAATTAGATATTTGTTTTCTGACTGTCATTAAACACAGGACACTTTGTCAAACAACCCCATAACCCAGTTAATATGATCATAACTGACCTATTCCCCAAATCTAATGCTATCCATATAACCTTGCCCCTAGTCTAATGTTATCCTAGACGTTATATTACTAAACCAATCCTATCCTTATAACCCTTTGGCCCATTAATATACTTCTAATCATCCATTTATAAAACATAACCCACCCAAACAGCCCTATAACCTTTCTAATGGATTCAGAACCAGCCAATTACCAAACTTGATCTAATCTGCATAGTTCCCATCACCTTTTAATGAGCTCTAAGTTGCCCTGCAAGTTTCACCATTAACAAAAAACTATTTTATTCAATTTGTGGCCTTTTATTTGATTTTTGAAAACATCAAATACTGTACCATTTATTAAAAGTCCATTCTTTCCAACTTATTCAATTCTCTTATTTCTTGCTTGAGAAAATTATATTTCCCAACATTTTAGTTCATTATCTTTCCCAAAAGAATTTGAGATGGGTTGTACAAAATGCATATGTTTTCAGATTTCACTACTAAATTTACATTCCCCATTGGGTTTTATAGAGGCTTTCTATGTGCGGCCAAAGGCAGTCTCTGATTAATTTACTTCAGTGAATGCTTATAAGAAACCTACATTAAGGTTGCACACAGACCTATGGACCTTTCCATACAAAGCTAAATGGATCTGAGCTCAGAGCATTGCATGAGAAATGTTCCTTCCATTGCTATTATAACAAACCAGATAGAACTAGGAAAAAGGAGGAGGAAGAAGAAAAAGGAGGAGGAGGAGGAAGAAGAAAAGAAAATCCTGCATACATAGGAGGCAGATGGCAAGTTAGCATCTTTATTAAAAATTTTATTTTTTTACAATTTTAATTAACGCTGTGGACCTTCATTTATGGAGGTAAGGATTGACATGTAGTACTTTTATTCATGTGTTTATTTGACAAACATTTACTGAGTATTTGCTGTTTTAGTCAGTTCATGCTGCCATAATAAAGTACCATAAACAGAATGGCTCAAAAACAGACATTTATTTCTCATAATTCTAGAGGCTTAGAAATCCAAAATCAATATGCCAGCTGAATCAATTCCTGGTGAGGTCTGTCTTCCTGGCTTGCAGATGGCTGCCTTCATATTGTGACTTTACATGGCAAAAAGAGATCTTCTTCTTTTATTTATTTATTTAGACAGAGTCTTTCTCTCTGTTGCCTAGGCTGGAGTGCAATGGTGTGGTCTTGGCTTATAGCAACCTCCACCTCCCTGGTTCAAGCTATTCTCCTGCCTCAGCCTCTTAAGTAGCTGTGACTACAGGCACATGACACCATGCCTGGCTAATTTTTGTATTTTTAGTAGACACAAAGTTTCACAATGTTGATCAGCTGGTCTTGAACTCCTGACCTTGTGATCCGCCTGCCTCAGCCTCCCAAAGTGCTGGGATTTCAGGCATGAGCCACCACGCCTGGCCTCTTCCTCTTCTTATAAGGATACAAATAACATGTTGGCCCCAACCTCATGACTTTATCAAAAACTAATTATCTCCCAAGGCCCCACCTCCAAATACTATCACAGAGAGGGTGAGGGCTTTGACATATGGATTTTAAGAAGAGACAAATATTCAGTACATAACATCTGCCTTATGGTGATAAGGCAATGTGAATCTGGGGCAGTGAATTCTATTAATCCTATGGCACATCTTTATTGCTTGGTCATGTTTTCCATCACCTCCTGGACTTTTATAGGGGTAAAAGTACACAAATGTAAATATTTGATTATGTAATCATATACATATTGTTGTGTATTAAGTTACATATATAAAAGGTTCAGCTATGCAGAAAATATGAATGGAGTACTCTGTGCCAACTAGCATACCCAATGCCCTGTAAAGAATGTGTTATTATTCTCATCTGTTTTTTTGTTGAGGAAAGCAATTCTCATCGAACTCAGGAAATTTGTTCAAGATCTCCCAAATGGCTGAGCGGGACCTGAATCCTTGGCTTTCTTAATTAAATTCTTTCTCTCATTCCAGACTACATGTCAAGCAGAACCATTTCAGAGACATTAGCCTATCTATTCCAAATTCTTTATATTACAAGTGAAGAAACTAAGGCCAGAGAAAGGAAATGATTTTCTCCGGGCTTCATACGTACATCCGTACATGGAAAGATGGTTGATCTGGAGAAGACGGTTTCTCTTGCAAGCACACCATCCACCATTTCAGATGGCTCTGTCCATTAGCACAGCAAGAAGAGCGAGTGAACACCCCATCCCTCAATCCCTGCAAATGGCCCTTCAGTAATCTATTCGCTGAGGCCTAGGCCCCCTGGGGGAAAAATGCATTGCACATCATATGGACTCAGCCATGCTATGTTTACTGTTATGAAGTGCCACATATCAAAATTAGCATTTGTGCAAACGATGACACAATTCCATCATGCCTGCTGGGTTCCCTTTTAACAGGCACATCTTTCAATTATGAAGTAAAGATCTGTCAATGTTCTTCTGAAATCTCATTGTTTGTTATTTTGACAGCAAAGAAGGAGGTTTTTTTTTTTTCTTCCACTTGAAGTCAGGCCCATCAACACGAGATGGTTATTGAATCTACAGCAGAGAAAATAGGCATTTTGAGTTTGTACTTATATCTTAGAAGTGGAACACCTTTGAAATGCTCATGAATAGGAATACAAACATTCATATTTAAGACTCTATCTCCTTGAGTACATCTGATTAGTCTAATTCTGCCTTCCATTGCTCAGGGGATCATAAAATGTTAAGTATTTTAGTTGAAGGAGAATTTAGAAATCAGGCTTTCCTTCATTTCTACTTCAAGTCTCTGTTCTCCCACGACTTTAAGAAGTTATCCTGCAGACTAGCTTGAGCAGATCTTACTACAGGGAACTCACTATCTTACAAAGCAGTATTTCTTTTAGGCAGCTCTCTTTGAATCAAAATTGGTATCCTTAATCTTCAATCAATTGGTGTACCATCTGTGCCTAGAGAAATAAAAACAACCACTTTTTCATCAAAAAGAACTGCAACTATTTGAAAATGTAACTATTATCTGATTTCTAACCCACATTAAGCAATCTTAATGGTATGTTGGTAGTTTTTTTCTGTTTACCAAATGACCTGTGCATTCAACACATGGCTGAATACCCTTATGACATGGCTCACTAATATTTGTATATCCAAAATCAAACAAATTACCAAACACTCCGTGCATATGAATAAGCTCATGCATATGGAGAGCTGAGAAGAGCTAATCAATTGCCTACTGCCATCATTCTGTAAGGGATGCCATCAGGCCATGCACTGGTTGAGTTGGAAAATGTGTAATTGATATTACCAGAGAAAGTAATTTTTAACTTTTACTTTTTTCTCTACTCTTTTTTTAAAAAAATCTGAAGGAATTTTAAACTTATTAAAAAAGTCATAACAGTAATATAAAGGCATCTTTATTTTCCCTGAAGCATTTGAGCATGAGTTGTGGATATGCTGTTCTATCACTCTTAAACACTTTAATGTACAAAGTCTATGAACATTAACATTTTGCAACATAACCACAACACCATCGCCAAAATTAGGAAATTCACATGGATACTTCACTAATACACAATTCTGCAATCCCTTTCAAGGGTCTTCACTTTCCAAAAAATGTTCTTTATAGAAAGACAGTCCAATTCAAAATTATGTGTTGAAGTTAATTTTCGTATCTTTTTAGTATCGTTGAATCAGGAATGGTTCCTTGGCCTTTGCTTGTCTTTAATAACTCTGACATTTTTGACTATCATAGACCAATTATGTTGTAGAATGTCACTCAATTTGAATTTGTTTGATATTTCTTTATGATTGGATTTAAGTTATAGATCCTTGGCAAAAATATAAAGCAAGAGGTCCTGTGTTCTCATTGTATCCTATCAGGCGGTATACAGTTTCAATTGTCTCACTGCTAACTTTGCCTGATTTAGGTTATTTCTATCAGGTTTCTCTACAGTAAAGTTACTTTTGTAATTAATTAATATTATATGGGAGTCATTTTGAGACTGGGAAAACATTCCATTCCTTATCAAACTTCCATGCACTAATTTCAGCATCCATTGATACTAGTTGGAGAAATGAATTATTACAATGGCTGCCAAATGTTGATTTCCTATGGCCAATCTTTTCCATTTCTTGGTCTCCATTTAATAGGATAAGTAAATATCCCTATTTATTTACTAACATATCAGAATGTACTCTTGGGTACCTATTTTATTCAATGGGTTATAATATATTGCCATAATTATTTAAACTGACATCAGGCTTATTTCACTGGGAGGTGCTTGAGGCTGGTTACTACGCTTTTTTATACCACCCCACTATTCTTTGCACTTGTGCATTTTCTGGTATACTGAGATGTATCAGGCTTATTTGGTACTTTTGGTCCCACAACATTGAAATCAGCACTATTTTTAAGGTTCACTAGTTCCTTCCTTCCTTCTTCCTTCTTTCCTTCCTTTCTTCTTTCTTTTCTTTATTTCTTCTTTCTTTCTCTTTTTCTCTCTCTCTCTTTCTTTCTTTCTTCTTTTTTACCTTCTCTCTTCCTCTCTTCTTCCCTCCCTGCCTCTCTCCCTCCTTCCCTCTCTGCCTCCCTCCCTCCCTGCCTCCTTCTCTCCCTCCCTGCCTCCCTCTCTCCCTCCCCCTTTCTCTTTCTTTCTTTTTTCTTTCTTTCTTTTTTCTTTCTTATCTTCTCTCTTCCTCCCTCCCTCCCTCCCTGCCTGCTTCTCTCCCTCCCTGCCTCCCTCTCTCCCTCCTCCTTTCTCTCTTTCTTTCTTTTTTCTTTTCTTTCTTTCTTTCTTTCCTTTCTTTCCTTTCTTTCCTTTCTTTTTCCTTTCTTCCTTTCAACAGTGTCTTGCTCTGTTACCAGGCTGAAATGCAGTAGTGTGATCTCAGCTCACTGCAACCCACACTTCCTGGGCTCAAGTGATCTTCTCACCTCAGCCTCTTTAATAGCTGGGACCACCAGCACATACCACCACAACTGACTAATTTTTTAAAATTATTTTTGTAGACATGGGGTTTCACCACGTTGCCCAGGCTGGTCTCAACCTCCTGGGCTCAAGTGATCCACTCGCCTCAGCCTCCCAAAGTGCTGGTATTAAAGGCATGAGCCACCATCCTTGGCCCTGTTTTTTTGTAGGGGAAAACGTTATTTAAAGACAAAGATGTACCTCTTAGATGTGTTCATTGCTATGGGGTTTCTCTGTTTCTAAGATCTCTCAATGAACAGATATAGACTATGTATGTATATAAATACAGAAATTACATACACACCCATTCTGACACCAGCCACTCTCCCTTAAACATCCTTCTCACCCATTCAGGATCCAACACACCCCTCAGCCATTGACCTTCTTTTTTGAAGAATGTAAACCTTGATCCACCCACTTAATGACCATTTTACTGGATAATTTAGGAGGGAATAGATAAGGGGAAAAAAAGAGAAGGAGGGAGAAAATGAAGAAAATTAACACTGAAGGGAAGGACGAAAGGAAGAAAAAGTGGAAGGAAGGAAGGTTCTCTTATTCCAGTTAAATGTTATTCAAATTTCTTCATGAAACTAAGGTGCCTTGAAGCATTTCTTATACAAGTAGTACTGAATCATTCAATATAAACATGCTGAATGTGAGAGTTTTAAAGTAGCAATTAATACAATTATATCAATCGTTAGGCTACCATTATATTGGCTTCATACTATGAGGCCTAATATTGGAGGAATAAATTAGATGTCTCTATGATCTCTGCTCTTCTTGAAATCTCCCCTCAGAGAAATACTCAGGTTACCAATCCTCTTCTAAAATATATCGTCACAAACTGCCCATATATCAATCTTTTTCTTCCCTTGCCTTCCCTTCCCTCCCCTCCTCTCCCTTCTCCTCTGTTCCCCTCCCCTCCTTTCCCTTCCTCTCCCTTCTCCTTCCTTCCCCTCTCCTGCCCTCCCTTCCCCTCCTTCCTTTCCTTTCTCTTCCCTTCCTTCCTTTCCTTTCTCTTCCCTTTCTCCTCCCTCACTCTCCCCTTCCTCCTTCTTTCCCCCCATCTTCCCCTCACCCTCCTCCCTTCCTCTCCCTTCCCCTCCCCTCCCTTCCCCTCTCTTCGTTTCCTTTCTTTTCCCTGTCCCCTCCCTCCCTCCTTCCCTCCCT
>CAUYLG010065942.1:0-119424 GCA_963573385.1 Cacajao melanocephalus | reverse complement strand
GTGTGGCTCCTCTGCCGGGAATCTCCTAGTCTGTGGGCAACAAAAATTCGTCTGAAAGTGCGGCATCCACTCGCTCTCTGCGCTTTCACTGGGAGCTACAATCCTGAGCTGTTGTTAATCGGCCATCTTGGATCTCTCTCCTCCAAACATTTCTAATAGAAATTTTACTTAAGAGTTTTGCCAAGACATAAAAAATTCAGAGGAGTACATTTGGTCTTAAAAATATTGCACATAAAACATATAATTTACCTAGAAAAACAGAACAAATGGTTTTTCTCAATAGCCTCATCCTAATTTGTTAAAAAGTTTGGAAGAGATGATGTATGTAGGTTTGTTTCCATAGAAAAAATGTGTTAAGGTGTGGCTGGACACTGTGGCTCATGCCTGTTAATCCCAGCATTTTGGGAGGCCAAGGCGGGTGGATCGCCTGAGGCCAGGAGTTTGAGACCAGCCTGGCCAATATGGTGAAACCCTGTCTGTACTAAAAATACAAAAAATTAGTGTGGTGTGGTGGTGGGTGCCTATAATCCCAGCGTTTTAGGAGGCTGAGGCTGGAGTATCACTTGAATCCAGGAGGTGGAGGATGCTGTGAGCCAAGATTGCGCCATTGACTCCAGCCTGGGCAACAAGAGCAAAACTCCATCAAAAAAAGAAAGAGGAGAGGAGAGAGGAGGAGAGGGGAGGGGAGGGGAAGGGAAGGGAAGGGAAGGGAAGGGAAGGGAAGGGAGGGAAGGAAAGAGAAAAAAGATGCAATGAAATATCTCATTTCAAATATAAGCCAGTTGGCCTCTCAACACTAAAAATTTGGCCTCTCAGCACTAAAAATTTACCTTGCTAGAGTCCCTTAGATTTCAGACTCTATCCAATGATTCTGTTTATTTTTATTTGCTGAGCTACTGACGAATTTGGTATTGATCCACGTTTCAAATGCCACACTGATATACAGATACATAATTTTATAGCATCATCCTTTGTTGAATTTAGAAGGGACCTTTGATAGGATTACTTCTAATCTTTCCCTATATTCATTGAGGACATTAATTTTGAAGAAAGGTCTTCCTCATGTCACACTTTGTTCTTCAAGGTTTTTAGTACCAATGGCTTATCAATGGCATTAACGTATTTTGCTACAAACTTGAACATATGAGTCTCCGTAACAGTAAACCAATGCAACAAAAATATCACTCTGGAAATATTTGAGTCCAGTAATTCCAAAGTCTAAAAAGTTCAATTCACCAATTTATCTAATAAAGCACTAGATGAATGGGATTTTGGAAGTAGTAGTCTGAGGGCTAGATTAAAATATCTAATACTTTAATTTCTTATATATTTTTTTACTTTAATTTCTTTTTTTCTTTTTTTTTTTTTTTTGAGGAACTACTTTAATAATCAAGGGTCATAATGAGGGACTATATTAATGGAACTCCCAGAGTCGGTGGGGGTATTCGTTTCCAGTGCAGGACTTGTCCAGGCTCTGGCTGGCTAGGGGCTTTCTCTCTGGTTTTCCCGCCTCTGGCTTTCATGGGCTTGGCCTCTGATTTTCCTGCCTCTGGCTCTTAAGGGCTTTGCCTCTGGTTTTCCCACCTCTGGCTCCTAGGAGCTTTGCCGTGGGGCAGGAACTTTTCCCGCTTCTGGCCCTTGGAGGCGGAGGCTCTGTGACTCAGGGTTGCAAAACAATAGCCAATCCGGTAAAGGATTCAAAGATCAATTAATCCAAAGGAAGTTTGAAAGAACCCCTCTCATTGGATGAGAACATGGATGGGGAGGGAAAATCTCAGGGGTAAAAGCTCAAGCCACCCAAACCTGGAATGGCAAACCCTCCGGGTCCCCTGCACGGCATGGAAGCTGTCCTTTCACTCTGCTCAAAAAGCTGTGCGCTATTGCACAATCTTTGAATCCATGAGTTCTATCTGAGCTGCAGGACTCACCACGACACCAAGGTCCTTTTCCCGTTCTTCTGGCTTAGGGAGTCCAAGAACCTGCTGATCCGGTTACAATAATAGTCGGAGTAGTTGTACTTCAACTGTTAAGCTATGAAATTAAGTCACCAATGGGGACCCCCCAGTTTAAGCAATTACTACAATTGGGGCATTCGGTACATCAGTTACCTTCTTACACCTCAGTTTAATCAGCTGACAAATGGATTGGATAATAACACTTACCTCATAAATGTGTGTGTTGTAAGGAATAAACACATAAAAGTGTCCAGCATGGATTAGTAAAGTCTAATTAAATGTTAGCTATGATTAATACTTATATTTTATTTAAATAGACCTGAGACATTGCATACACAATGAAGCCCATGTAAATCTTTATGTTTCTCTTTTTGCCTTGGCTACCAGGAGGTGAAATTTTTTTAAATTATACCAACTCAATTTGATGAAATGTAGATGAGACTTATTTTTTTTAAACTACCAGACATTGTCTAAGCCTCTTTTTTAAGAAAAATTAATTCCTGATTGTCCTTAGTCAGAGTTTTGGAGTAAGTCAAATAAGTCAACTCTGACTAAGGACAATCAAAAATTAATTCCTAATTATCCGTAGAGTTTTGGAGTAAGTCAGCCAAGAGTTTGTGGTTGCAAACTGATGCTGGGATGAAGAGTAGAGGCTGAAACAGTGGTGCATTGTTTGGGGAAAGCCAAAGCTGACGAAATATAATTTGAGATAGGGCCCAAAGTCAAAGCAAAAACAAGCTGAATTTTAGCCATCAAAAAATATTGCACTGTCATGAATGATTTTTTAAAAAATATCAAAAAGAATTAGAAATCCAGTAGAAACTGGGATTCATTGAGAAGTAAAATGATATAGGATTAAAGAAAATGATTTTAAACACTTGCTATACTGTGAATTAGAATGGAGGCTCGAGACTCCTTTTACTAATAGCCTACTCTGTAGCATATATGGAGATCGTTTTATTCAAATATGAATGATTTTGTACCTAATGTCAAATTTTATTCTAGTTACCCCTCTATCACTTCCATGCCCTATTTGAATGGTAGGCATTATCTTTACATGTAACCTGTGATTCAACAATTATATTATAGCTAGACCTTTTAGTTTAAATCAACCAGAACCCATTTAAAATGTAGGCATGGTATAAAAAATAAAGTAAAATAAAAGTAAGTTAACTGTATTATGTGGCCATGAAAAAGCTAAAGTAAATTCTCAGCATAGTAGATTGGTGGCATCAGTAATAGAAACTGTTTATTCTCTACGAGTTAGACCACAAATAAATTAATGAAGTCATTTATGGATACTGTATTTTCAATAAAACAATGTTAAGCCAGAAATGATATGCTATAAAAAGTAGGCTATAGGCTTTTATAATATTGCCATATGTAAATCATTGATGTACCTGAAACAGAGACAACTAAATAGATGGTAAGAGGCTCTTTGGGACGCACCCTGAATAGTCAGGATAGTATTAATGTACTGCAATGGTAACGAGAAGAAAAGCGCCATGAGAGTCTTAGAGTGAGGCAGCCTAGGCGAGCATTCCAGTGCTGCCGCCAACCTTTGCCTGATCCTGAGAAAGTCACTTCACTCTCCTGAGCTTTGGTTTATTGAACTGTAAAATGAAGAGTGTAAAATAATGGCTAACTCACAGCATTATATAAGAATGAAATAACTTTTTATATATACATATATATATATATTTATATAATTATTCGAAAGTTCATGTGGGCAGTACTCAATGCATACCATTTATTATTATTCCATTTTAGTCAGGTATACTCTTGAGTCTCTTGTGATAAACAGTTTAAATGTTATCGAAGTTGTATCTTTTTTGTAGATTGTATCATGCGAAGTTTCTAAAATTGTAGTAAGAAAAAGACAGAAATTAAAATAGCAGAGGCTTGATATTTGATAAAAATAATGTGTTTCCCCGAGACTAGCCAAGCAGGGAGAATTCCAGGTATGCTGGCAACTCAGAATTGGTATGTGGAATTTTCCACTTGAGCAAATAGGCATCAGTATCACAGAGTCCTGCCAAATGTAAAAATTAGGCATATTCCTGAAAACAGAAATTCAGAATATTATCAATGGTCCTTGACCTTGAATACATACTAATTAACATTAAGGAAGTTTTCAAGAAACACACACACACACACACACACACACACACTGGCTTAACTTCTACCATCCAGAAATTTGAATTTATTTTTCAGAAATGAAACCTGTGAAAATGTGTATCCATCTTTATATGTGATTCTATTAGAATTGAAAACCACTAGACTATGTCAAAGAGAAATTTGAATTTAATGAGACACAGAAGATGATGAGAAGCAGAAAGAGAAGAGCTTGAATTTGTGCCCTTTATTATTATTATCAATATAATTTATTTTTAGAGCAGTTTTAGGTTCACAGCAAAATTGGAAGGAAGGCACAGATAATTATTACATACCCCCACCTCCTCTCATACATAGCCTGTCCCATTATCAACATCTCCCACCTGAGTGATGTATTTGTCAAAATTGATACACCTATGTTGACATGGCATAATCACCTGCAGTCCATAGTTTACATTAAGGTTCCCTTCTCGTGTACATTCTATGGGTTTAGACAAATCTATACTGACATCTATCCACCATTATAGTGTACAGAATTGTTTCACTGCCCTAAGAATCCTCTGTGCTGTACCTATTACTTATCTTTCCCTCCCCCAAACCATGGCAACCACTGATATTTTTACTGTCTCCATGGTATTATTTTTTTCTGGAATGTAATATAGTTGGAATCATGAAGTATGTTGCCTTTTCAGACAAGATCAAGCATGTTCATGGTGGTATGTCTGTAGATAGTATACAGCCTTGTCAAACTGGCTTACTTCATGCAGAAATATGCATTTAAGTTTCTTCCATATCACTTTGTGGCTTTATACCTTATTTCTTTTTACTGTGGAATAATATTCTCTATATGCATCACCACAGTTTATTTGTCCATGCACCTACTGAAAGACATCTCGATTGCTTCCAATTTTTGGCAACTACGAACAGAGCAGCTATAAATATTTGGGTGTAGGCTTTTTATGGACGTAAGTTATCAACTCCTCCAGGTAAATATCAAAGAGTACAATAGTTGGATCATATAGCAGGAGGACATTTAGTTCAGTAAGAAAGTGATGACCTGTCTTCTATAGTGGCTGCTCTGTTTTGCTTTTTCATCAGCAGTGAATTAAATTTCCTGTTGCTCCACATCCTTAACAGCATTTTGTGTTATGGATTTTGGTAATTATAATAGGTGTGTAATGGTATTTTGCTGTTGAATTTGCAATTTCCTAATTAAAATTCCATAATAAAAATTATGACATGGAGTATCTTATACTTAACTTGATATTCTCTTTTGTTGCAGTAGTGTTTGGTCCAATTTTTGGTTAGGTTTTTTGTTTTCCCATTGTTGAGCTTTTAGGGTTATTTGTATATTTTGGAAAATAGTCCTTTATTAGATATGTCTCTTGCAAATATTATCTCCCACTCTGTAGGGTGTCTTTTTATTATCTTTTACAGAACATAAATCTTAATCTTAATGAAGTCCTGCATACCATTTCTTTCTTTCATGGATCATGCTGTTGATGTTTTACCTAAAATGTTATCACCAAATCCGATGTCATGTAGGCTTTCTTTTATATCATATTCTAGTTTTAGAGTTTTATGTTGCACATTTAGATCTGTGCTTCATCTTATATTAATTTTTTAGAGTGTAAAGTCTGTATCTGAATTCATTTTTTTGCATGTGAATGTCCAGCTATTCCAGTACCATTTGTCAAAACACTATCTTTCCTTCATTTTATTGCTTTTGCTCCTTTCTAAAAGATCAGTTGACTACATTTTTGTAAGTTGATTTTTGCGTTCTTTATTTTGTTCCACTGATTTATTTGTTTAAACCTTTACCAATGCCACACTGTTTTTATTACTGTAGCTTTATAGTATGCCTTGAAATTACATAGAATTAATCCTCCAATATTTTTCTTTGTCAATACAGTATTGGCTATTATGATACCTTATTATTTGCCTCTTCATATAAACTTTAGAATCAAATTGTTGTTATCCATAAAATAACTTTCAGGGTTTTTAATAGGTCAAGTCAGGAAGAACTAAATCTTAACAATCTTGAATCTTTATATACATAAATCAAGAAATCTCTGAATTTTGTGTGTTGCAATTTGATTCCTTTTATCAGAGTTTTGTAGTTTTCCTCACATAGATATTATATGTATTTTGTTAGGTTCTTATCATAGTATTTAATTTTGGAGATATGCTAATGTGAGTGATGTTCCATTTTTAGTTTTCAATTCTAATTCTGCATTGATGCTACATAGGAAAGTGGTGAACTTTTGGAAATTAACCTGTATCCTGTAGTCTTAAGGTAATTCATTATTAGGTCTAAGGCTTTGTTGTTGTTGATGATGATTCTCTTCAAAATTATTTTCTTTAGAGACAGGGTCTTGCTCTGTCACCCAGGTTGGAGTACAGTAGTGCAATCATACCTCACTGCAGCCTTAAATTCCTGGGCTTAAGTGGGCCTTCTGCTTCAGTCTCCTAGTATCTCAGACTACAGTTGTGGACCGTCACAGACAACTAATTTAATTTTATTTTTTTGTAGAGATGGGGTCTTGCTGTGTTGCCAAGGCTAGTATTGAACTGCTGGACTAGGTTATCCTTCTTTCTTGGCCTTCCAAAATGGTAGGAAGCTGTAAGCCAGAGTATCTGGACCAGATTTTTTTTTTTTTAACATTAGACACTGCTGCATATAAACAAAGACAGTTTTTTCCTTTCTTTCCAATTAGTATTTGGGACTTCCAGAATAACATTGAAAAGGAAAAGTTTTTAAAAAAGACATTTTTGCCTTATTACTGATCTTAGTTGGAAACATGTTAGTTTCTCACCATTAAGCATGGTCTTAGCTGTATGTTTCTTTTGTAGATATTCTTTAACAAATTGAGGTAGTTCCATTCTACTAATCAGTGTCTTTTATTGATCTAGTCAGTAAATATATATATAGATATATTTCAGGCCTATTTTGTGTCAGAAAGCAATGTAGTCATTACAGATACAATGAAGAGGGAAAGGGCATTTTGCTGTGCTCCTCTAAGGGAGGCAACCACTAGAGTAATAAGTCACAGCTCATGATAATGTCATAATTACAATAATGTCTAGTAGCTACATGCTACTCTAGCACCTAATGACATCTGAATAATCTGAGGTGTTCAAAGAAGGCTTTTCTGAGAAAGGAGAATTTCCATGAAGTTTATCTGAAGAGCAAAGAAAAACCATTGTTTAACCCATAATCATGGAGAATAAACCAGAAGGCAATATCAGTCGTTGAGGATCACATTTAAAAATACTCAAGATCTGTAGTCAGCAAGCTGAAGACCCGGGTGGCTGGTGGTATAGTTACAATCCAACTCTGAAAGTCTGAGAACCAGTAGGGTTACAGGTATAAGTTGCAGTCTGAAAACTGGCCGGTTCAAGATATGAGAATTAATGTTTCACTTTGAGTCCAAAGACTGGAAACTACTGATGTCTCATTCACAGGTGTCAAGCAAGGGGAATTCCCTCTTACTCAGCCCTTTTGATCTATGGATCCTCAATTGATTGGACAAGGTTTACTCATATTAGGGAGTACAATACACTTTACTTACTCTACCAATTTAAATGTTAATCTCATCCAGAAACATTCTCACAGACACACCCAGAGTAATAGTTGTCTAACTATCTGGGCACCCATGGACCAAAAAAGATGACACATAAAATTAGCCATCATACAGGTTTATTGCTTTTTATGTATGAATGCAGCATCTCATTCTCTCCCCATCTCCTGCCTCTTTCCCTATCTCTCTCCACCTCACCATTTTTTATAGAATTTTTTCTGTTAACAATTAGATGAAAGTTTTTCTTATTTATGCCTTAGGTCAGAAATACTAATTCATTCTAACTACATTAAAAGTATGACTTGCATAATAATTATAAGGAAATAAACTCCAACAATGTACTTTGTTGGTGAGAAGAGAAATGTGAGAAAATAAAGCCTTTTATTTGTATTGTCATTAATAGGAAAAAATACTATGTAATTAATTAATAGTAAATATGTTATTTATAAAACAAATAACATATATTAACTGTCTTCTAAATTGGCTAGATTGTCACAGAATGTGATATTTTACAATGACTATAACACCAAAAATACTAGCTTGGAAGTCATCAAGAAACATAAACATACAAGTTCTATATATGAACTCATTCCATAAATGGCTATTTAATAATGTCTCTTGTTATAAGTGATTTTATCTTGAGTAGAATAGAATGACAAAAAATTCCATTAGAATTTTATTATTCTCCATAAATAAATACCAACATACTACACTCTCTATCTCCCATTGCCATACTTATATTTAGAGAAAACTCTTTCTTGCAGCCTGAGTTATATTAATCAGGCACTTATTATGCAGGGTTATACTTCTAAATAAAAGATTCACTTAAAGTAGCTAACTCTGGTAATTGTAAGTTGGTTGGTAGAGTTACATTTTGTTATGTGTCTGTTTCTATGGGAAACATCACTTTCACAGTACACTGTAGGTATGGTGTGGATAGGCAGAATTTTGAGAAACATAATTTTTAATCTCAGCTGGCTGAACATTTGTCTCATAGGAGTTACGTAACTGAGCAGAAATGCAGAAAAGCAATCCATGGACTATAAACACAAGCACTCTAGTCATTGCCAAAGGCTGAAAACAAGTGTATCTCTAGTGGAAGTATAAAGAGAATATATAATGAGGAAATTAATGAACAGGGAAGATGGAAAACCCTTTTTTTCTAAAATGCATGAGTTAGTGAGCTGATTTAATTCTTACTCTATTAAATAAAATCACCCCTTTTATTATTATTAATTCAGTAGACTATACCTTAGAGAAAGACAGACACATTTATTTAATAGTTCATAGGAAATTCATTTTTCTCTTTTGTGAGAGTAAAATGACTATCTTTCTACTCCTCTCCTGGTCTCTGTATTAAAATTATATGTAAAGCAACTTAGAAATATCTTAATTTTAAAACAATGATTTATACACAGTGATATATTCTTAGATGCAAAAATGTGGAATTTCTAGATCATAACCTAACAGCATAATGATGCAATCTAAAATCTTCCAAGGGTAACTAAATTTTCAACTTGGAAAATATTTTCAAATACTTGAAACTGAAGACGCTACATTTGCGCTCATTTAGTAACAGTCTCCTCAAATACCTTCTCTTTTCCTCAAACATTTATTGAAGGTTTTCATAGGTATAACACTCTAACTGGTGCTTCAACAAAAATGTGTGCATGACATAAATAGAAACCATGGTTTTTAATGTCAGGAATCATGGAACTTATTTTTAAAGACAATAAAAATTACCGAAAACATACTACTTGCTAAATACTATATTGTTTGAGGATGTTTAAAGTAAAAATATTTATATAATTTGATAAACTCAATAATAATAGCTCCTGAATTAAAATGATCTTCCACTGGCTTAAACAGAAAACCTTCAAGTATTTGTGTTTTTAAAGACTTGTTTCCCCAAATGTATAAGATGGCTTATAGATCATTTAATTTAACAAGTAAAATAATGTAAAAACACAGCTATTATCTTAATACATGCCAAAATATATTTGATAAAATTTCAACTCTATTTTTATTTTTTTAATTAAATTTGGTGTTATGTTTCACATACTGAAATACAATTTTATCAAACCAATATATAAACATATAAGGTTGGTACATTGGAGGAATTAGGAATAGACAAAAATGTTGCAATGGGTATCACCATTATTTAAATATATTCCTTGGTTCTCACTTGCATGATATTACATAAAAACAATATAAAGATAGTATTTATTGAAAGAGAAAAGGATTTTTCAGACAGTTTTGACAGACCATATATTTGCCTACCTAGAAAACACAAAGCAATAACTCATGGAAGATACTAGAACTTACAAAAGATATTAGGATTAGGATTAATAAAATAATTCAGTAAGCAAAATAAATTTACACAAATTCACACATTTATGACTATTTTTTTCTTTCTGCATAACAAGCTACTCCAAAATTTAGTGATTTAAAACAACATGTAATCTCACAGTGTCTCCCTATTGGAAATACAGGAAGTATTTACGTGGGTGATTACCCCTCAGTGTCTCTTGAGATGTTGCCGTCAAGCCATCAGCTTGGTTTGCAGTCAAATCAAGACTACGCTCAAGCTGAAGTATACAGGAATAACCCAGGGAATTGTGAGTTTACTTCCAGAACACCACAATAAAGCAATATCAATAAACTATGTGAATATCTCAATAAAGCAATTCAAACAAATGGAGGTTATTGTCGATGGCATTATGTCTAAAAAAGTATAGAACTTGAATAAAAAATCTTATTGTTAAAAATGCTCAAAATCATCTAAGTTTTCAGCCTGTCATAAACTTTTTGCTCATGAAAGATCTTGCCTTGATGTTTATGGCTTCTCACTTATCAGGATGGTCATCACTGAAGGTTGGAGTGGCTGTGTACATTTCTTAAACTATGACAAATATGAAATTTGGCATCTATTAACTCTGCCTTTCTCAAAAGATTTATCTGTAGCATGTAATGCTGTTTGATACCATTTTAGTCACAGTACAACTTCTTTCAGAATTTTTGTCAATTTTATCAAACTCTGCTGTTGATTTATCAACTAAGTTTATGTACTATTCAAAATAATTTGTTTTCATTTCAACAATATTCACAGCATCTTCATGTGGAATAGATTGTATCTCAAGAAGTTACTTGCTTTGCTTATCCATAAGAAATAACTTCTCATCTGTTAAACTTATATATTCTGTACATTTGTCTCACATGAGTCATGTAATGGATACCCAGGCTCCACTTATAATATGATTTTTTTTTGCCATTTCCATTACATCTGCAGTTCCTACCTCTAGTGGAATTTGGAACCCTTCAAAGTCTATTAGGGTTGGAATCAATTGCTTTTAAAATTCCTTAATATTAATATTTTTACTTCCTCCCATGTATTATGAATGTTCTTTATGGCATCTAGAATGGTGATTCCTTTTCAGAAGGTTTATCAAATTGCATGGCTCAAATCCATCATAGGAATCACTATCTATGGAAGCTATAGCCTTGTGAAATGTATATCTCAAATAATAAGACTTGAAAATCAAAATTACCTCTTGATCCATGGACCACAGAGTAGGTGTTGTGTGCAGGCATAAAAACAGAATTAATCACTTATACATTGTTATTAGAGCTGTTGGGTAAACAGGAGCTTTGCCAATGAGCAGTAACATTTTCAAGGTAAAGCAGTTTGATGTTATAGAGATACTTATTTCCTTAAACCTCATGTACTAAACTCTGACAGCAACAAACTTTTCTTCTGCAGCTTCCTCACTCTCTCAGCCTTCATAGAATTGAAGAGAGTTAGAACCTTTTTATGAATAAAACTTTAGCATAAAGGAATGTTGTGGCTGGTTTGATTGTCTATTCAGACCACAAGAACTTTCTCCGTATCAGAAATAAGACAGTTTCACTTCATTTTCATTCATGAGTTCAATGGAGTAGCACTTTTACATTCTTTAAATAATCTATTCTTTGTATTCACAACTTTGCATTCACTGGTTCGCATAAGAGGCCTATGTTTCAGCCTATCTAGGCTTTCAACATGCTTCCCTCACTAAGCTTAAACATTTTTAACTTTTTATTTGAAGTGAGAGATATGTGATTCTTCCTTTCACTTGAATGCATAAAGGCCATTGTAGGGTTATTTATTGGTCTAATTATAATATTATTTTGTCTTAAGGAATAGGGAGAAGAGAGAAGGAGATAGGAGACCCATAAGTTAGTAGAGCAGTCTGAACACACAGAACATTTACCAATTAAATTCACCATCCTTTATGGGTGTGGATCACGGTGCACCAAAACAGTTACAATACTAACATCAAAGATCCCTCATCACAGATCATCATAACAGATACAATAATAGTGAAAAATTGAAAATATTATAGAATTACCAAAACATGACATATAGACACAAAGTGAGCACATTGTTGGAAAAATAATGTCAATAGACTGGCTTAATGCAGGGTTGCCACAAACCTTCAATTTGTAAAAAAAGGCAATATATGTAAAATACAATAAAATGAAGTATAAAAAAAATAAGTTAGTTCCAATTCCCAAACTCAGCAATGTGGTTCTTTATAGGTCTCAGTTCTTCTCAGGGTGATTTAGAGAGACACAGAGAGATGGAGAAGCAGACAGCTCAAGATAGGATGCACAGTTCAAATACATCTCAGAAGTGACTGTATTAGTTTGCGCTCATGCTGCTCATAAATACGTACTTAAGACGGGTAATTTACAAAGAAAACAGGTTTAAGGGACTCACAGTTCCACCTGGCTGGGGAGGCCTCTCAATCATGGGAGATGGCAAAGGACAAGCAAAGGCACATTTTACATGGTGGCAGGCAAGAGAGCTTGTGCAGGGTAAAGCATCAGATCTCATGCTTATTCACTGCCGTGAGAACGGTATGTGGGAAACTGAACCCACAATTCAATTATCTCCACCTTACCTTACCCTTGATATGTGGGGATTATTACAATTCAAGGTAAGATTTGGATGGGGACACAGCCAAACCATATCAGTGACACACTAGAATGTTTGTCATGTCATTGGACACACAGATCAATAGTGGAACAATGTGGTAGAATGCTATGTAAGTGTTAATAACAGGAGTTAGAGATCATTGTTGAATACCTTGGAGGCTAAAGTAGTCAAAAAGCAAATTTATAATCAAAAGAGAATGGTACTGTCAAAGAAAAAAAAACAGCATATAGAACAATAGACAGAATAGAGGAACAGAAATAAACCCATATATAAACAGTCTATTGATCTTCTACAAGTGTGTCATGAATACACAATGAAAAAAAGATAGATTATTCAATAAACTATGTTGAGAAAAGTGGATATTCACATGCAAAATACTGGACACTTATCTTAAACCATATCGAAAAATTAATCCAAAATGAACCAATAACTTAAACATAAGGCATGAAACTGTAAAAGAAAACACAGGGAAAAACATAGGGCAAACGTTTCTTGACATTGGTTTTGACAATTACTTCTTAGATACAACACTCAAAGCACAGGCTGTTATGGCAAAAATAGACACATGAGGACATATTAGGCTAAATATTTCATGTATAACAAGGGAAACTGAGACCTCAATCACATCGGGGTTATCACCAGAGACTTCAATCACATTGAGATCATCACCTGAGATGTTGATTGCCACCTGTGGAGGTCTGTTCTGCAGACCCTGACTTAATGACTGGATGAATGAATGCACTCACACACACTAGAATGCAGTGAATCTGAGCCAGCTAGGGATTGTCATTAGCTGCTTTCAGAAGGTGATTGTAGTTAAACAACCATGATTCCCTGTTCTTCCTTGCATTTATTCAGTGTAGATTTAATAACAGAGGTTCTAAGTCAACACGCTTGCGGTTAATTAACATGGTTAAAAGAGTGGTTTTACAAAAGATAAGAGGTCTTGGTTCTGGGGCCCAGAATAAGCACCGTTAATGGGTAACTCCCCTTCCACCTCCCTCTGAAAGGACCATCCAGCACAAAGTTTACATGAGCAAACAAATTAGAGTAGAGACAAAGAAATGTGGGGTAAACAGACTTAACTGGGGAAACTTTAGTATCCTAATCTTTTATCCTGTGACTTAAATATCTAATGTAATGAACTGGCTGCCTACAGCCTGTTCTATTAAAACCTTTTGGCCTTTCAAAAGGTTTGAGACTATAATCTTCTAACTCTCCCTAATGTTTCCCTAATATTTTGCCAGCCACCCTGAGTGAATCCCAACAGGAAACAACTAAAAAAAAAAATAAATAAAACTGCAACCAGTGTAATGGGAGAAAATATTGGCAAACTATATATCTGGTAGAGGGTTCATATCCAAAATATATAAGCAACTCCTGCAACTAAATAGTGAGAAAAAAAGGATTTAAAAAGAGCAAATCATCCTAATAGAGGTTTCTTTAAAGAAGACATAAAGATGGCCAAGTTATACAAAAAAGTGATCAACATCACTAGCTATCAGAGAAATTCAAATCAAAACCTAATGAGCTATCACTGCAATGAGACTTAATAGTGGAGATGTCAGCGAAATTCAAAACAAAAACACAAGAATCTATCACCACGATGAGATTTAATAGTTCAGATGGCTATTATAAAAAAGATTAAAGATGACAAGTGTTGGAGAGGATATAAAGTAAAGAGAACTCTGTATACTCTTCAAGGGAATGTGAGTTGGTATAGCCACTGTGAAAAGAGTATGGAGCATCCTCAAAAATTTAAAAATAGACCTACCATGTGATCCAGAACTCTACTTTAGTGTATATACGGAAAAAAAAATCAGGCCAGGCACGGTGACTCACATTTGTAATCTCGGTACTTTGGGAGGCTGAGGCAGGAGGATCGCTTCAGGTCAGGAATTTGAGATCAAGCCTGGCAATATAGTGAGATCCCATCTCTACAAAAAATTAAAAATTAGCTGGGTGTTGTGGAACACATTTGTAGTGGGGCTGTAGTAAGCCATGGTTGTACCAACATACTCCAGCCTGGGCAACAGAATAAGACCCAGTTTCAAAAAGATAAAGGGAAAAATCAGGAATTCAAAGAGATATCTGCACTAACATGTTCATTCCAGTATGATTCACAATAGCCAAGAGATGGAAACAACCTCAAATAAATGTACATCAATAGATGAATGGATAAATGTGGCATGTACATGCAATATATTATTCAGCCCTACTAAAGAAGGAAATTGCACTATTTGTGACAACATAAATTAATCTGGAAGATATTTTTCTAAAGTAAGCCAGACACAGAAAAACAAATGCTATATGATCCTACTTAAAAGAGGAATGTAAAATAATTCAACTCTTGAAAGTAGAGAATAGAATGGTGAATGCCAAGACTGAAGGGAAGAAGCAATGGGAAGGTATCAACCAAAGGTTGCAAGATTTCAGTTACGCAAGTTGAATAGGTCCTAGAAATCTACGAGCAGCATTATGCCTATGGCTAATAATTTTGTCTTGTATAATTACAAATTTAAAAGAGTGTATGTTAAGTTGTGAAAAGGGAAGAAGAAATTACTAACACCGTTATTGTCTCTTCATTCTACCGGAGATCTTTATTCTCCAGGATAAGTTGGTTTACTTTCTCCCATTAGTAGCAGGTCTTCCCTTCTCTTAGTCAATTAGTTGTCCTAATAAAGAATATACTTTAGATGTGTCCATGTACAGGCTGTCAATCAATGTTGCTCTGTTTCCTTTGAAGAAGTTTCTTTGATTATTAATATTAATAGATCAATGGTACAAAAGATATAATGATCAGTAGACAAAAGATAAAATAGTACTAATTAAAAGTATATGAAAATGTTCAAGGTCACTAGTAATATAAAATTTAAATAAAATTGAAAGACCACCTTTGCACTCAAATAAGCAACTAAAAGGTAATATATAATCCATGGTATGTGTGTGTGTGTGTGTGTGTGTGTGTGTGTGTGTGTGTATACATATATGTATGATACATTATAATCTATAACTATATATCTAATATAGTAACCACTAGTTATACATGGTTATTTATTGTTAAATTTAAATTAATTCAAATTTAAATATCCATTTCTTCAGCTGTACTAGCCACACTTAAATAGCTAAATAGCCACATGTGATTAGTCACTACCATATTGAATGTCACGGAAGTCTAGAACATTTCATTCATCATAGAAAGAAAATTTATAATATACAGCACATTCATGCAAGATGAAGAGAAAGAGTTTCTAGAAACCAAATTACATAAGTTTTTATAAAACTTCTTTTTGGTTAAATCTAGTGTAAAGAAAAAGAAACTGAAAAAAAAAAAAACAGGCTATGCTTACATTTCAATGAAATAGAGCTCAGATATGGAAGAGTTCCTGGTCATAAAAATGAAAAGAAACCTAATCTTCTCAGGCAGCTTTGGTTTAAGTAGAAAATAAACACTTCTTTGACAATATTATTCAATATCAAAATGTAAGCTTATATTTCATTGTGTTATATAAAGTAAACATTCACATAAGAAAGGTAAATTTTTATTTGTCCTTTTAGAGTTTTTGGATCATTTATACACATGAAACATAAAATTTATGTTCAAAACATTAGATCAAAATGCTATTATGAAACATTTCAGCTGATCAACTTCATTTTTCTATAGCGTCATTTAATTTAATGAAGTTCCCATTTGGTGATGAAAATAAATTATAAGCTTTCCTGGTAGAATAACACATTATCAATGTACCTTATGTCAAAATCAACCTATTCAAAACTTTTGTCAAGGTTGGTGTCTCACAGTTACTTCAATCCCATTTAAAATGTAATAATATACAATAATCTTACTTGTTACCATTTGAGATAAATTGAATACTTTCCATTTCAATTTCTTGAAAACTGTTTAAAAGCAAAACCAAAACAAACAGTTCTGCTGCTTTTAAAGGAAGAATATGCCTGATAGTTATTAGACTAATATGGTGAGGAATCAAACATGACTTTTCTCTCCTGAACCAGATTGCATTTTATAGATACACAAGCTCTTCAACTACATTTGAATGTATTTATATATGAAGAAAAACATCTTACATTGTTACTTTATGCCTGTGTGTGAAGTTTTGAGAAATATTGATGAAGAATAAACAACATGGCCAGGGTGAAAGAGATAGAATGAGCTTTCCACTGATTACCCATGCCTCTCAAGGTGGCAGGAAACCCGTGCTCTTGCATTACTGAAATCTCACAAACTAGCCCAGAGCTCAGCATACGGTAATCTCCAAAACTATTTAAAACGTAATGCTGAGTTACGTCATGTCATCTTTAGCAAAGTAATCTATATGAGTCTCCTTTTGCCTTTTCTATCAAAAAGGAGATACTAATACTCACTTGTTTGGAAAATAAAATGTTGATTGGCACGCATGATGGCTTTCAAATAGCTGGTACTTGATACATTGAATTATCTGTGTTTTCATTTGAAATACTGTTTAGAATTATCAAACAATGTTTTTTGCAAAATCAAATACTAGGCATCAGCAAACTAGAAGTAAGGACGATTGTTGGAGAAAAGAGTCTTTCATATTAAAATTACATTAGACATGTAGATAAGTAGGGGTGATGCTAGGTTTGCTGGTCCTGTCACCACATGCCTTATCATCTCTGTTGATGAAAAAAAGTCAAACTCTGTAAAATATTGAAGAGATATATGCTGAGCAAAATGTGGGAACTATGACCTATGAAACAGCCTCAGGAGGTCCTGAGAACATGTGCCAACCATAGTTGGGTTACAGCTTGGTTTTATGTTTTAAGGAGATATAGGACAATGCATATGAGAAATAACCAAGATCAGAGCCAAAGTGAAGGAGATAGTGATGTAAAACCCCTTCATAAAAATCAATGAATCCAGAAGCATATTTTTTTGAGAAAAAAAATAGTAGATAGACCACTAGCTAGACTAATGAAGAAAAAAAAGAGAGAAGAATCAAATAAACGCAATCAGAAATAATAAGAGGAATACTACCATTGACCCCATACAAATACTGAGAGAATACTATAACCATCAGAGAATACTATAAACACCTCTATGCATATAAACTAGAAAATCAAGAATTGGATAAACTCCTGGACACACAGTCTCTCAAGACCGAACCAGGAAGAAACTAAATCCCCTGAGTAGACCAATAACGTGTTCTGAAATTGAGGCAGTAATAAATAGCTTACCAACCCCCAAAAAAGCCTTGGACCAGACAGATTCATAACTGAATTCTATCAAAGGTACAAAGAAGCGCTGTACCATTTCTACTGAAATTATTCCAATAAATTGAAGAGGAGAGATTTCCCGTTTACTCATTCTTTGAGGCTAGCATAATTCTGATACCAAAACCTGGCAGAGCTACAACAACAACAACAACAAAAACTTCAGGCCAATTTTGTTGATGAACATCAGTGCAAAAACCCTCAATAAAATACCGGCAAAATGAATGCAGCAGCACATCAAAAAGCTTTTTCACCACGATCAAGTTGGCTTTATCCCTGGGATACAAAACGCCATTGTCTCAGCGCAAAAGATTCTTAAGCTGATACACATATTCATAGGTCTCAGAATATAAAATCAATGTGCAAAAAATTGCTAGCATTTCTATACAACAGCAGGCATACCAAGAGCCAAATAATGAATGAACTTCCATTCACAATTGCTACAAAATAATAAAATACTTAGGAATACAACTAACGAGAGAAGTGAAGAATCTTTTGAGGAGGACTACAAATCACTGCTCCAAGAAATCAGAGAGTACTAAACAAATGGAAAAACATTCCATGCTCTTGAATAGAAGAATCAGTATCATGAAAATGGTCATACAGCCCAAAGTAATTTACAGATTCAATGCTATTTCCATTAAACTACCACAGACATTACTCACATAATTAGAAAAATACTATTGTAAAATTCATATGGAACCAAACTAGAGCATGAATAGCCAAGACAATCCAAAGCAAAAAGAACAAAGTTGGAGGCATCATGCTACCTGACTTCAAATTATACTACAAGGATATAGTAACCAAAACAGTATGATATTGGAACAAGAATAGTCACATAGACCAATGGGACAGAATAGAGAACTCAGAAATGAGACTGCACACCTACAACAATCTGATCTTTGAAAAATCTGACAAAAAAAAGCCAAAACTATAAAAACCCTAGAAGAAAATCTAGGTGATACCATTCAGGACATAGGCACTGGCAAAGATTTTATGATTAACATGCTAAAAGCAATTGCAATGAAAGCAAACATTGACAAATGGGATCTAATTAAACTAAAGAGCTTCTGCACAGCAAAAGAAACTATCATCAGAGTGAACAGACAACCTACAGAATGGGAGAAAATTTTTACAAACTAGCCATTTGAAAAAGATCTAATGTCCAGATTCTACGAGGAACTTAAACTTCCAAGAAAAAAATAACCCTGTTAAAAAGTAGTAAAAGGATATGAACAAACACTTCTAAAAAGAAGATATACATGTGACCAACAATCATATGAAAAAAAAATCAACATCACTGATCATTAATGAAATGCAAATCAAACCATGATGAGATACCATCTCACACCAGTCAAAATGGCTATTATTAAAAAGTCAAAAAACAGCAGATTCTGGTGAGGTTGTATAGAAAAAGGAACACTTTTACAGTTGGTGGGAGTATAAACTAGTTCAACAATTGTGGAAAACAGTGGTGATTCCTCAAAGACCTAAGAGGCAGAAATACCATTTGACCCAGCAATCTCATTACTGGATATATACCCAAAGAAATAGAAATCATTCTATAGTAAAGATACATGGATATGCATGTTCATTACAGCACTATTTACAATAGGAAACTCATGGAATCAATCAAAATGCTCATCAGTGATAGACTGGATAAAGAAAATGTGTATATATGCAACATGGAATATTATGAATCCATAAAAAGAAATGATAATCATGTTCTTTGCAATTTGCAGGGACATGGATGGAGCTGGAAACCATTATTCTCAGCAAACTAATGCAGGAACAGAAAAACCAAACACCACGTGTTCTCACTTATAAGTGGAAGCTAAATGATGACAACACATGAACACATGAGAGGGAAGAACACACACTGGGCACCTGTGGTATGTGTTGAGGGAGCATCAGGAAGAATAGCTAATGAATGCTGGGCTTAATACTGGGTGATGGGTTAATCTGTGCAGTAAACCACCATGACATACACTTATCTGAGTAACAAATGTGCTCATCTGCACATGTACCCGTGAACTTAGAAAAAAAAACATAAAAAGACCAAAAAAATTGTCAGATAAATATATTTTGAAGTAAAATACTTTTATATCTTTCAGGGCCTGCTATCACGTGATGCTCTACTAGAGTTATGTTGGAATTTAGTATCTTATTGCTACAAAGAGTCCGTCAGTCTTAAGATGTTTATTTTTTATGTTAATTCTGGTCAGTTATCTGAATTCCAAAGGAAGGGAGTGTGAAGAAACATGTCCAACCCCCGCCCTTCTCACCAAGGCCTGAATGAGATGTCGAGTTTCTTCAGAATGCCTTTGGCCAAGAGGAGAAGTCCATTCAATAAGCTGGGGTCTTAGAATTCTAACGTTGGTTTCATCTCTCAAAGAAAACAAGAACTCCTGAGTAAATCTGAGAAGAATTTGAGAAATTCCATTTTTCATAATGAAAGACCTAGATTCTAAGGTCTTATGGTTCTTCAGACTTGAGCTCTGACTCCTGTTCCACAAATTGTAATCTCTCATTTTGCTAAAGTTCATTCTTTCTGAATTTTACTTTTCAAAATATCTCAAAATGAGGAAAACATCCCTAGTTATATTACAAGACTATTGTGAGAAATACAGGAAATAATTATACGTTATATTCAGCTGGTAGCTTGCTCATATTAAGTAATCTGTTAATTATTACAATGATAATTATTTCATTTTAACAATTTCCATACCAAATCAAACCTTGAAAAAGGCCTATGGTTTAAGATCAGCAAACTTATAACAATTTCCATACCAAATCTTAACCTTGAAAAAGGCCTCTGGCTTGAGATGAGCAAAGTTATTTTCAGGATACACTAAAAGAGCTTTGTTTTAAACTTTGCCCTTTATAATAATTTTCAAGAGTTACTTATTCAAAACTTGTTTACTGTCATTACTTCTTATATGAACACATTGTGATGTCCACTCTAGTTTTGTACTGTAACCCCAAGATTTCTCAAATATGCATGGAATACATGTACTTTTCAACCTTACATTGTAAATTAATTGTTGAAACATGTAAATCATGCTTTCAGGTTTGAGAGCTTTACTTACACCACTATAAATAATCCTGAGAATTGTGTTTTGCTACCGTTAGGCTTTTAGCTACTGTTAGGCTTTGAGTAGTCTTTGACTACTTGTAAATAAAAATCAAGGTTTCTTCAAGTCAATGACCTTTAACAATAAAAAGTCACTTTTACTATCGCAGGAAATTACTAAAGAAAAATATTCCATACCAGGCAGTTGAGAAGATAAACAACTATGGTATTCTTAGAAGTAAAGTTACTTTGTGTGAAGCTGTATAATACTTCCCAACAGACTGAAATAACATGCACTCCCTATGTGGGGACAGAAATAGGCACAATGTATCTTTTTCAGTTTCTTCCAAATCAAGAATGTTTGCCTATCACAAAATTCATAGTTAATTTTAATTACAAATTGTGAAGTGAGTATCAGCCATGGGTTTCAGAAAAGTGTAATAGATACGAATATCAGCTTTGGAATAATTTCTGGAGATGCCAGCTCTGTAATTCCTGGCAAGGTGTTCTATCCTTTCAATGCTAACTTTACTCCCTGTAAAATATGAAAAATCCCAACTAATTCAAGTAATTGTGGGATTAAATGAAGTAATACATGCACAATATTTAGCACATAAATTGAATAAATTACTGAAATAATTCTCCTCTCTACCTAAAGATATCATTATTTGTTATCATTATCATTTTTTATTAGCTAAGTATTGTTCTAGTGCTAAAGATAAAAACATATTAGCTAGACTATTGTCCAAATCAAATGTTTCTTTATTAATTCAATCTTTACATATTTTCTTCTCATCAAGTGTCTCTCTCCTCACTTTTATGACCGTTCTGCCCTGGATATTATATGGTTTCTTATGATCTACCTCTGTCCTGGAAATAGCAAGATTCTTGAGGTTGACAGTATCCTTGAAGAATTTTAATTTTTTTTTTCAGAGACAGGGTCTCACTCTGTCACTTTGGCTAAAGTGCAGTGACATGATCATAGCTCACTGAAGCCTCAAACTCCTGGGTTCAAGCGATGCTCCCAATTAGCTAGGACTATAGGCACCTGCCATCATGCCTGGCTAATTGAAAAGAAAATGTAGAAATGGGGGTTCCTCTATGTTGCCCAGGATGGTTTCAAACTCCTGGCCTCAAGCTCCTACCTGGGCCTCTCAAAGCACTGCGATTACAGGCATGAGCCACTGCACCAGGCTCTGTTCTCTCAGAACTTTTCCCATACAGTGCTCCTTCCCCTGTAACAGGTCTAGCGCAGCGCTGTGTACATGCCAAGGGCACAAATACATTTAAAAAGAAAAAGAGTGGAGAAGAAAGGAGAGTTAAAGAGGGCATGGAAACAAAAGGAGTGGAATGAAATAACATGAAAAGATGAAATGAAAACAGACTAAATAAGGAAGTTCTCAGTTATAGAAAGAAAAAGATTCTAGTTCCTTCTCTCTCTCTTTCTCTCTCCCTCCCTTCCTCCCTTCCTCCCCCCACTTTTCTTTTTTCTTCTCTTTTCTTTCAGAATTCTTCAAGTATTTCTTTAAGAAGTTCTCCTAAGATGAGAAGTGATTTTGAACTACACATCTCAAAACAATTGATCTCTTTAAATTACTCTGATTAGGAAGAAAAAATGTTTTCATTTCAACCTAAGTTTACAGACATTATGCTTCAAAAATATAAGGCGAACTGAAGCTGGAAATATGATTTGATGATTAGGATATGCCCTGGTGAAAATGATTATCTCATGTAACAGCTGGACTTAAAAAAATTATACTTTTGAGTTACTTTGATTATTTTTATTGTTATTTTTGTATTAATTGCATGATTAACAATTCCATGGCTATAGAGGGGTGTTGCTTATCCAAAGGCAATTTCCCCTTGTCCCTTGTTAATTGCTCTTTGATTTTTTTATGTGTTCATAATTGTTTACATTCTTCAGAAAAAACATTATCCCCAGCCCCAGCCATTAAAAGTGAATCTTAATTAACCTAAAACAATAATGATAATTAGAATCCCCTTTTCCAATGATTAAATTAGATAGCCAATCCAATGCAATTATTACCCGTGAGGGCCTGGGGAAATTTTCTGTGCTTCTAGGAAATATATCTTAGTTATTAATGAAGAGCTTTTTGAGATAAAAAGGAAGTTGTTTTTTTGGCCTCTGGAACAATAGTGTACACAGTCGTAACGCTGGGGGCTGCTGCAGCAATCTGGATACCAAGAGGTGAACTAACAAACCTGCTGAGGCTGGGAGGATAAAAAGATAGAAGGAACATGAGTTCCTAATGATGTTATTTGGATATAAATTCACCAGCAGAACTTTTTATTTTGTGAGATAATAAATACTATTATTACCTAGCTATCTTGACTCTGGATTTTTTTAGTTACTTGAAAAAAAAAAACCTAATATAACAGATCATATTTGTGGAGAAAACAAAAAGACATTTTAGCTAATAGATACTGGTCTACAGAATTTAAAAGTAGCAAATTATCAGTGAAAATATTTCTAAATGTAAATATCATTCTCCAAGTGAATTAGTTGGTTTTCTTCTCTATTTTCTTAAATCATTTTGCATCCTACCCTTTGTTATTTTCTTCCATGCTTTTATAAAAATCTTCTAGAACTCCCTGAATATAAATCTTTTATAAAGTAAACAATTTATAACTGCAGAAAATAAACTGTGGTTTTTTTTTTCACTGTTTAGTACAACTTTCAAAACACATACTAAGTCATTTTCTGGGAATAATTAGCTCTAAGAAATGATATTTTCATTCTTTTAAAATTTACATTAAAGAAATATTCTATTTGTTACTGCTGCATGAAAGTAACAACTTATTAAAGATAATTCTAGAGGTATTTTCAAAAATTCTATTAAACCATAAACAAACCATCTCTTTAATATCATTGTTCTCTCCAAGGGTAACACACTGTCAGAGAGTTGTTGTAAAGAAATGACAAGAAATGTAATTATGTTTTAATTTATGCTTAGACTACCATAACAGCCATATATATGAAAATACATTAAAACACCTGGGCCACAAATATAACATAAGGTCAGGTATGGTGGCTCATGCCTGTAATCTCAGCACTATGGGAGGCCAAGGTGGGCAGATCCTGAGGTCAGGAGTTCAACACCAGCCTGGCCAATATGGTGAAACCTCGTCTCTACTAAAATACAAAAACAAAAACAAAAAAACTAGCTGCACATGGTGGCACACACCTATAGTCCCAGCTACTCGGGATGCTGAGGCATGAGAATTGCTTAAACCCATTAGGCAGAGGTTGTGGTGAGTGGAGATCATGCCACTGCACTCCAGCTTGGGCAACAGAGCGAGAATCTGTCTCAAACAACAACAATAATATCTGAGATTAGGAAAGAAATATCAAAAGAAATGTTGAGGAATGTACTTGGACTCTAACCTGGTCTGAATGAGACAAATGCTGAAATCTCACTGTGTTTCAAAATACATACAAAATCAATTTCCTTACTGATCAAAATAAATATATTCCTAATCTACAAGTAATTGACACTCGGTGGTTAGAATTTAATTGCAATGCTTATTTAAATAACTAATTTTAATGAAGACAAAGTGTCATTTTTAGTAATCTTGAATTAAAAGAATAAATAATACAGTAAATTAATGCTTTGAGTTTTCACACTTTTTGAAAGGAAATGACCTCAACTCATTTTGTTGGTTTGAACAGAAATGTAAAGGCAGACTGTCACTAAATTTAAATGCTTCTTCTAAATGTGAGCATTTACTCTAATGATGTATTCAGTTTTCAAAGATTATACTTGGAAATAATATTTTACAAGCAAAATATAAGTGTCTTTTCTAATCTTGTGTAGAAATTAACTCATTGTATTTTATAATAAATATTCTCTGAAGGCTGAATATTGTCTCATGCCCCATCATAATTTATTTTAAATATCTTTTCTTTCAAAACTGAGACATGCACTTTTCGGTTGTTTTTTTTTTTTTTTTTTTTTTTGGTGTCTTATGAGTTAAGCTATAAATAGGCTCACCTGAATTTTGTGTGAAAAATAAAAATTTCACATTTCTAATAGCAATATGACCTTGTGGGCTATAACAATATATTTATCAGATAGGCCAAGTTATGCCTATACTTACATTATGAAGCAGATCACTACAAATGGCAAAATAATTTCAGTATTACCCTCTTTTAATGGCTACTATAGGCTTTCCCTGTTATGCATATAAGATAAAACCATGCAGAGTTTTAATATCACCTTTAAACATATGATATTTAATGAAAACAAAAAGCAAAAAAACCTTAAGGTAAGGCCAAAAATATAAACATATTTTATATATGACTGGATGCAGAGCTATAGTTCCCTGTTAACTGCCAATTGTGTCTCAAATTTTTATTTTTACATCTGACTTTTGCATGGTTCAGAATGGAAATTGTCTCTCTTTCTCTCTCTCATTCTGTCTCTCTTTATACTGACTTTAAAAAAACTCTTTAAAAACTATAGAGCTTGGAGATAAACTGCTTCCAGACAGGGTAAAACTTAGAGGTTGATCATGCTCTTCCACTACATTGATGTGGTAACTGAAACTCAGCTAATAGCACTGTCTTTGATAGGCATTTGTTAGACTTCTTTGATATAAGAGAACACTAATTTACACTCTGTTGGAACATACTTAGATCATATTATATTCTAAGATAATATTATATTCTAAGATTCATTAATACTAGCTCAAGTGATTCTCAGCCTGTGGAAAACTCTCTATTCCAAAATATTACAGAATGAAGTTAGAAACATCTGCAAACTTTGTGACTGTTCTCCCTTGCATCTTTACTGGGCATCCAACAGGAAGGTAAATTTGGTCACATGATACTCTTTGTAACTGGAAAATGGGTGTACTATTCCTTGGAAAGCAGCTGGTAGAATATGCTGCACAGAAGTAGAGCAGGTAATTGTCTAAATTTTGCGTGTTTTAAGAGCTGATGAGTTGATGGGCAACATGGTCACCTGGAAGCTACCATCAAGTCTAAAATTTTCTCTGTCTCAATATTGACAATATTTTTTTAAAGATGTTCCAACTTATGTTTTGTGAGCAGAGAAGAACAGTTAACACCTCAGCAAAATAAAGTTCTTTGATTAGCAAACTTCAGAATAAAAGACTCCTTTGTATATTTATTGTATAATAATAATATAATATAGTCCAATGGCATCTTCTAAAAATATCTTAACTACTTTAATCTCACATATACTCATAGCATTTTAAGCAGTGGCATAGGCATAGATAGCAATTCAACCAAGTTTAAATTAGTTCTAGCTCTTCTCTTCCTAAGCTTTCTTCTTTATACCTTACTGCTCAGTATAAAAAGAAAATTACTGAATAGAGAATGATGGAAGCAGAGGGGATGCTTGCAAAGAGACTGAAATGGGAGGCTTGAACTTCCGTATCAGTGAAAAGAGTTTGGTGTACCTTGATGATGAATATTTCTTGGAATAAGAGGTCCCTGAAAGACCATTTAGGATGGAAGAATAACAAACATTTGCCTCTTCACAGTTTGGTTAAACATAGGTTTACCAGGTAAAATACAGGAAGTTCAGTTGAATGTGGGTTTCAGATTGTATTAGTCTGTTCTCACACCGCTATAAAAAACACTGAGACTGCATAATTTATAAAGGTAAGAGATTTAATGGACTCACAGTTCTACATGATTTAGGAGGCCTCAGGAACTTTACAATCATGGTGGAAGGGGAAGCAAATATGTCCTTCTTCACATGGTGGTAGGGGCAGGAGATAAAAGTGATGAGCAAAGGGGGAAAAGTGCCTTATAAAACCGACAGATCTCATGAGAACCCACTCACTATCACAAGAACATCAGCATGGGAGGTAACTGCCCCTATGATTCAATTATCTCTCACCAGGCCCCTCCCATGACATGAGGGGATTATGGGAACTAAAAATCAAGATCAGATTTGGGTTGGAACACAGACAAACCATATCACAGATCAACATTGAATAATGATTATTTTTAGTAGAAGTATATATTCATATACTTGTACTAAATAATTATATGGTTATTTTAAAAAATATTTTTGTTAATCTGATATTTAAGTTTAACTGGACAAGCTCTACTTCTATTTGCTAAATTTGCCAATCTTTTTTACATGATCATTCTATAAGACATTGTTAGTTTACTTAATTCACAGAACTGCCTCCATTTTTCTTCCAATTGTTTGATAAGCCCTAAAAATTAATCATAATGAGGCTAAGTCAGTCATAAGCCATCTTCTTTCCCTTGCCATCTATTGGCATAGAGTGAACATATGATATAGCCAATGAGAAATAAGAAGAAGCTAATAAGGACTTTTGTATTTCTTCCTGGTTAAAAAGACAATACATATAGTCAACCACAAGAGAATAGTTATTTCTATCTACTCAAAAGAAACCAATCACCTGGTCCTTTGTCTTCTCCACATAAATTTTCTAGATAGCTGCACTAATGACATAACTAACACCAAGTATAGGAGATTAAAGTTTATAAATGCTCACACCAATGGGGAAGAAGGGCTTCACCAGCCAGAGGTTGGTGATGATGAGGTAATTGAAGAAATAGCAAGGTTAAAGGTGAAAGTTATTTTTTAATCACAGAGAGGCTACATTTTGTATGCATTCACCTAACTGGTTGGATATGAAATCTAATCAGCAGTCATAGGTATTACCAAAAAAAAAATTTGTTCTTCTGAATCTGTCACAGCATGTCAAAAAGGTCACTGAATCACCTAACACACATAGGGTATCTGAGATATTATGAGAGGAGGGAGGGCACAAGGAGAAGCAAGTTGGAGGACCTTCACAAGCACCACTTGGTCAAAGCGTACTTCTATAAACAGTTGTCACTTGAATACCACAAACTAATAAGCTCTTCTCATTACAATATTACAAAGAAAAAAAACACTGAACCACTCTTTGGCTTCTTACTTGGTCATTTTTACCTAAGAATATAATACTGGAGACTCTGATGGTCATCTTGTAGCAACGACAGAGAGAGCCTGAATTCTTTACACAAAAACTGGGTGGACATACAAACCTTGGATTGTGTACCTCTTGACTCTTTGTTATAAAAAAATTCGTAAGAATTTTATTTTTATTTTTCACATCTAAATTCATATCACCAAAATCGTAAAAATTCTTAATTTCTTAATTTCTTTCTCTTTTTTTTATTGTACTTTAGGTTCTCAGGTACATGTGCAGATCATGCAGGATTGTTGTATAGGTACTTACTTGGCAAGGAGTTTGCTGCCTCCAACCCACTGTCACCTATATCTGGCATTACTCCCCATGTTATCCCTCCCCAACTCTCTACCCCCCACTGTCCCTCCCCTAGTCCCCCCCAACAGACCCCAGTGTGTGATGCTCCCCTCCCTGTGTCCATGTGTTCTCCTTGTTCAAAACCTGCCTATGAGTGAGAACAAGGGGTGTTGGATTTTCTGTTCTTGTGTTAGTTTGCTGAGAATGATGGTTTCCAGATTCATCCATGTTCCTACAAAGGACACAAATTCATCATTTTTTATAGCTGCATAGTATTCCATGGTGTATATGTTATTTCTAAGAAAAGAAGGAGCTTTAAAGACACCTATGAAGTTTCTTTTATTTGAAAATATTTGCTTAGTAACTATTATGACAAAATACTGATTTAGCCAATACATATAATCATCCATAAGACAAATACGTTTTTTGCATTAGGGTAAAATAATTAGAGTTAAAGAAGAAGGAGGGATTCTAAAGTTTAGCTAGAACACTTAGACGAAATGGAAAAAAATCGGTTAAGGATTAAGTGGAAGATAGAGTAAAAAATTGTGGACATAAAAATGTTATTATGACATAGACATTCAAGTATAGTAATTATGCAGCAAGTTTTATATACAGTTGGAACATCAGGAGGCATTAGAGAAAGATAAATGTGTTTGTGTGTATATATATATATATATATATATATACACATATATATATATATATACACATATATATATATATATATATATATACACATATATATATATGTATTGAGAGGCACAAGTACATAGGGGGAAGTTAAATATAGGTGGAATGACCTAGGGAAAGAATGTAGATAGAAAAGAATAACGAAAACTGAAAGGGACTCAGGGATGTTTCCTAAAATAGCCCAGAGTTTAAAGTCTATTCGGAACCAGCAGCTATTAAAGAACATAAAGAACATAGAGAAGCAGTATCCAATGAGGAATACCAGGAATTTTTTCAAAGAGCTCAATTGTATTAAACACTGCTTCGTGGTTGCTTAAAATGAAGACAAAGCAACTTCTAAAGAATTCTAAAGTGTATGTTGGAAATTGTATTAGGTAAGTTAAAGTGTCATTGGCAGGGGGAGAAAATCCCAGCACTTTTTCATGTGTAACATGTTCTTGCAGTAACTGAAAGATGAGAAATGAGGCAGAAGACCGTATGTTTGTGTGCTTCCAAAACAGCTGGATTGTAGTTCATAAGTAATTAAGAGAGGATGAGCTCCAGAGCAAATGTGAAAGAAATGGTCTTTGACAATAACTGATAATAGAACAATTTTACATGGTAAGGTTAGATGAAGAATACAGGACCACATATAAGAAGGACTATTCAGTTGGTAATAGAATATTGAGAGAGGTCATATTGATTGAGATTCAATTTCAAAATGAGTTTTGAGTCAAGACTGCACACTCTAAGTGAAGATTGGAGAAAGTATAGGTGGTTTGAAGAGACACTTGAATGTACAAAATAATTATTGAGGTCAAAATAAAACACATTTAATGGAGAAAAAATTGTACTACTTGGTAGCATAACCCGTTTTAGGATTATCTTTTTGAATTTAAAGATGAATTTAGTAAGTTCAATGCATGCTTTTTCCATAGCAACTTTAGGAAAGAAAATATGTGGGTTCAACATTTGTTGGGATTCTATATAAGCATGGAAGTAAAAAGCAAAAGAGTAATGATCACTTTGAAAATCTCATGTTGTTGGAAGTTTGGAAGTATTAATCTGGTAAAGGATTTGCTGCAATATGGTTCTTCACATAAATTAACTAGAACAGAAGAGATATGAAAATGTTTGAAGTTATAAGAAACCAAGGTTTTGAAAAAGACAGAGTTATTCGGCATAACAAGTTCCAGATTGTGAACTTGTACGTAGCTTCTTGCTATAGAAACCATTGTTTTTTTGCTGGCTGAAATTTTATTTTTAGCTTCTAGTCATTCAGCCTTTTATTCAATTCTCATTGTTAATTTGAACAGATAATTTGGAAAGACTGGTGAAGCACAAAATGTATTTGTCTTGTTAATTTTGTTAACAATTCAATCTACAAGGAGAGTACATTTTCGCAAATAGCTATGACAGTTGGGTAGTTAAAAGCATGAATTCTTCATTCAGAAAATATTCTCCAAAGTGAATCTGCAACACTTGTTCCTTATTTTCATAAGTCTTTGCTTTAAAAAATAACAATATTCAAACCATTACTATTATGAGTGACATCCATCCATTCAGTTTAATTTCCCATAATTTTTGTCAGGGCCGTTTAGTAAAATTGAGAAAAGAGAAAATATCTAGACAGTAAAAAATCATAATCTTGTAAAAACACTGTAATTTTATGATTTCCTAAATAGTAAATTAGTATATAAGACTTACTGCATAATCTCCTTGTAGATACAATTGTCAACAAAATTAACAACATAAATACACTTTGATATACACAAGACAAATACTTATAGAGTCATATAAATTAGACAGCCCATATTTCTTTTTGGAAGTCAAAATAGGTTCTACAATCTCCCTTAATATATAATTTCTTTTTATATCATGGATAATAAAGAAGTTAATCATTGCTATGGCTCAGATGTGTCATGTGTCACCCAAAAAGCATGTGTTGGAAACTGAATTGCCATCCTAACAGTGTTAAGAAATGGGTCTGTTAAGATGGGATTAGCTGAGGTGGGCAGGATCACTTGAGGTCTGGAGTTCGAGACCACCCAGGCCAACATGATGAAATCCCATCTCTACTAGAAACACAAAAGTTAACCAGGCATTGTGCCACGCACATGTAATCCCAGCTACATGGGAGGCTGAGGCAGGAGGATCACTTGAACCTGGGAGGGAGAGGTTGCAGTGAGCTGAGGTCATACCACTGCACTCCAGCCTGTGCAACAGAGTGAGACTCCCATTCAAAATAAATAAATAAATAAATATGTGGTTACTTCATGAGGGCTCTGTCCCCATCAATGGATTAACACCATTATAGTGGGAGCGTGTTCTTTATAAAACGACAAGTGTGCACACCACAACCGCCTCCACTTTTCTGCCGTGGGAAAAACAGTATTCCTTCTCTCTGGAGGATTCAGCTTCAAAGTGAAGAGGACACCCTAACCAGACACCAGTTCTACCAGTGCCTTGATCTTTGACTTCCCAGACACCAAAACTTTGGGAAATAAATTTTTATTTTTTAATAAATTTCCTAGACTTAGGTTTTCTGTTATAGCAGCACACACAGTCTAAGACAATTATATTTCAAAGCTTTTTAAGGCTGCATTATAACTTTCATACCATCAATTCTGACAATAAAAAAACAAACCAGAACATCATAATTCTGAGTAGTGGCTTTATCTATTTTTTTCTTACAGTGATTCCTATTTTAAGTTCTAAATTCCAACTCTTTATTATGATAGTAACATTAGAAAAAACATAATTAATAAAAACACCTAATTATATGACCTAATAAAATAATTAGAAACATACTTTCTTCTACCTTTTTTCTATGTATTTGTAGCTATATATGTAAATGCATATGATAGTCACCTTATGACACGTATAATTTTCATCCTGTGATTTTTTTGAATAATTAACTATGCTATGAATTATTAGTATAATGGGTTACCCAGTTGAGTGACTTTAAAAGATGCTTTAGTATCTATTAATTTATTTGTTTTAATAGCTACATGGTGACTATTTGGAACTTGCGGGTATTTTATAGTTTTTGGGATGGTAGATGTCAATTCTTGAGAATGACTTTCTTTTGGAAAAGATAGCAGAATTGTCCGTGTCTCATAAGTTTTATAAAGCAAAATATAAAGTCCAACCACTTTTTGCAAAGAAAATAGTCATTCTATATCTAAATGCAAACGTTTCAAACTAAGAGGGTAAGTATTATGGTAAGACATGTAAATTAGATTGTTCTTAGCCTACACATGGAATTAGAATATTCACATCAATTTTTAAAATTACTTCAGATTTTCATAACTTTGCTAGTGTTCACTGTCAACCCCAGGTGTCATTCAAATCTGAATTTTCCAGGATTTTAGAATATTTCATGATGATTAGGTGGGGCTAAGGTTGCCCTCTGAAAAAAATTCATGTAAGTGGTAGTCACTTCTAGATGTAAATAAGCAGGACTCTTGCACAGTACGTTTGCCTCTTTTGCACACAGGCCATTGGACACACATTCAGCATTTCCTTTGCTATATGGGATTCTTCTAGGACCATAAGACTTTCATATTAAGTTAAAAAAATGTGAATTACTTTCTCATGACACGCATTTTTTTTAGTACTGAGGCTGGTTAAGTAGAGCTTTGGTAAAAGTTTGCAGTGTTTTGAGGAGTTGAAAGAGATCTGTATGTATATATGATGAGAGAAAGTATATGAAAGCATCCTAAAGATTTCTGCATCCTCTGGGTCAGCAAAGGAGAGAGAAGTAGCAGAGGCAGCAAACGATGACCAATGTGACTGATTCTAAAGCATGTCAGCATAAACTCCAGACTCAAAAAACAAGTGTTACAAAAATTCTAAAAGAATTCTCACATCTTCACAGGACAATTACACCCCTAAGCGGCAACCAAACCCATTTTTCATTTTATATCTCTCTTTCCTGAGATATTTTTTATGGGATTTTTTTTTGTCATAGAAATAAATAGTAAAATATAATTTGCTTTACAGAAAATTGCAGTATAGACAGTTTTCACAGAACTAATGTACTTAGTACTTTGAACAAAACTATTTGGGTTTATACATTCTAAAACATCAATTTTTTTTAAATTTAGTCTAAAATTTATAATACTACAAAATATAGCCTTTGATTCTTTGAAATAATAAAAGGCTTTTATCAGAATCTTTAAATAATTGTTTAGTTTTTATCTTTAGCAAATACTCATACAATTATAACTGAATAGAAGTCCATCTATTTAAAAAAATATTGGAGTTTCCTTAAGATGTTTCCAATCATATCTACATCACCTTTCTTGTCTGTTAAAAAACATACTTCTACTTAAGATATATTCAAAATCCCTTCTATGATTCTACCATTTCCTTAATTTCAACAAGCTTTAATGACATGGTTACCACCTCTTCAGCCTAATATCAGCTAAAACATAAAAGAAATATGGAATGATGTCTTTCCTTCATAAAAGATTGGAAATATTTAAATACGGAGTAAAAAACTAGAGAAGATTGCTGGTAATTATTTGCCTGATTTAAATTAGTTATTTACAAGTGCAAATTTTTTAAATGAGAACCCCGACTACTTTATTTTTTAATATCAAATTATATTTAGTTTTGTAATACTACCTTTAAAAACTCTTTTCCAAAGAAGATAAAATAAAATCTATAGTCTTTACACTTCTTTTTAAGTGGAAGCCATTACTTTCTTCCTGTCAACATTCACTAAGTGTCTGAAAGGTAGGTCCCCTGTCTAAATTCCACCCCAACGTTATAGAACATAATGGTTTCAGTTCCTCTGAAGGTCATGATAAAGCATTTGTTCAACTTCTAAGCCTTTTGGAATCAGCTCACCATAATAAAATTTTATTTTTTGACATTTTAGTGCCAAGAAACATGCAATGCATTTTTATGAATTATATAATTTGTAGGAAAAAAATTAAGGTGTATTTGCCACTTTTAAAACCAATCACTGAAAAATATTTGGCTATTTGCCAAATATCATGACACAAGTTAGAGAAAGAGGCAAAATTGGGTTCTAGTACTATCTGATTACAGAGCCTGTCCTTTAAAAATCTGTTCTATTCCAAACCTTTCCTCAGTCCCTCAGTATCATTAAAGACTAATATCTTGTAGATAAAGCTTTAAAGTACCAGAAATAGACTTTCTGTTGAGAAAATAAGTTCCTACAATATCAAAGTCCCCTTGTCATGTGTCTCCCCTGGTAGGAGTCTCACCTTGGTGGCTCTTTTCTGAACTGACTTTTTTTTATGAGCTCAGGTGTTGGCTCAGCTTCTGCATGTTCCTCAGCATTCCACTAATGCTTTCCAGACACTCAGATTCACGGGTAAAAAATCTAAGTTACAAATATTCTGGCCGCACTCCTCAAGAGGTCTGATACGCCCCTGTCCCAGCATAATCTTTTGATGAATGCAGTTAAATCAATTCCAAAGAGTAATTTATTTACATTTGGAACAGCAATTTTCAGTCACATTCATTCAATCGATTTGTTATTTCATTGAAAATACTCTAGGCTATGAAACTGTGCAGAGGCTTGCCTAATATTGTCTTGCAAATGCCAAAATTAAAACCTTAGTGCTCAGGGAGAGTAACCTCCACACCAGCAAAAAAAACCCTGTTTCTTGACTGACTTTCTGATTTACACTGCAAATTTCCAACTGTCCATCAGCGAAAATCTCAGTAGCTACATTTTTGCTCTGTCAGAGAATAATTTAAAATATTTTCTGCTTACATGGACATGGTGCTCTCACTCTTACAAGCCTAGAATTTACATCTTTTAAGATTTAAATACATCACCGATTGCAGCAGGGAAAGTGCTGTGAACTTCGCTGCATTCTCCAAACTGCTGCTCTGAGCCTAGAAAGAGGGGTGGGAGGTTCAATCTCTATTTATTTGATCTTAAAGTTTTGCTATTTCAGTGAAAAATAATGTGTTAGGGGACAGGACACTCAATCTGCTGCTGGCCAGCATATTGATTGTATACGCTGTGATTTGCTATCTGGATAAAGAAATATTTTGGCATCACAGCTGGAGTTGGATATTGGCAGATTTATTGAGAAGCAAATTCAATATATTAGAGGATTTACTCCATTCTTGTTCTTTACAAACTATGTCCTGCAACTATAGTTATGCAATGCTGTTTTTGTGGGGAGGGTGAGTTTTGAGGAATTTACATCTTAACATATTCCTGGTTGTAACTTTATTTTTCAGTTCTTAGTCAAGTCATATACCATTTACAGATAAATCTTGGAAAATACGGTAGAGTTTCATTGCTTCAGGGATCCTTGTGAGCATCATTAACTTATTTTCTGGTAAGATAACAGAGTTATGGAGAAGCACAGCTAGTTAGTGGAAGTACAGGAACTAGATGTGATTTTTCTCATTTGAGGGCATTCATTAACAACTCAAGACAGCAGGCAACATTTGAGAACTGAAGAGCTTTTTATGTGTTATCCCATTCACTATTATCATTTACACCGTTTGAAGTTTAGTAACTATCTGTGCAAGAGTGAAATATTTGTATTTTTTAAATCAAGTAGTCTAATAGAGACTATTCATTATGAAAAATTCATGAGTAATTTCTGTTCTATTTAATTACTGTGACTCACTTTCTTCATCTTTCAGTTATGATAACATGAATATCTACCTCACAGATTTGTAACAACACCCGGACACATGGTAAGTGCTACATATAAGTATTTGTTATGTTAGAGTGCTCTTATTCGAGAAAATAGAGCTCGACCAGTTGAAGCATGATTTTAATAATCTAACATAAAACCAAGAAGTTTTCTCCATGAATCAGATGACTAGTGTTTCAGCTTGGAAGGAAGCAAAGTGTCCCAAAAATATAAGTAACTGTTTAGACAGGGGCTTATATAAACAAAATAGCCTCAGCTGTGATTTAGTGGAAAGTCTGAGACAGAATAATGAAATAGAGAAGCCACTTCTATGACTTTCATTTTTGTTTGTCAATGAGTCTACGATTCCAGGTCCTAAAATTTTATGTGAGATTACTTTTAATTGTTTGGAGGGGGGAAAAAAGGGCAAGACAAACATGAAAAAAAAATTCATTAAATTCCTTGAATTGTATATTGAAGATATTTTTATGTTATATTGGCATCCTGAAAGTAATACTTAAATAATTTCCCAGCATGGTATAATCTATGCCTGCACATATTTTGCATAAGTTATTACCTTCTACCAAGGAATGAAAATGAGAATTGTTTAAAATGGGATATGCTTGATAGTGAATCAAATTTCCCTAGTATGTAAATTATTTCCTGGGAGTGAATAAGGCACATTGGGAGCAATTTAATAAATGATACCCTGGAGGTCTGAATGGATTAATGAAGCTGATTATCCTTTTCCTGCAGAAGGAGAAAACTGTCACTCTGCAGTTAGCCTAAATGAGCTCTCCATAGTGTCACTTGAAGGTATTTTTGCGTGGAGAAAGGAGATAAATATAGGTGCTCCATTTAATTCTTCTTGGAGTAGAGCGACTTTATATGATTACTTTCTTTCTCTCTCGCTATGGTGTCATTAGCAAAGAAGAATATAGTCTTGGAGAAAAAGAGTGAGCTGATTCTGTTAAAATAAAACATATCTGCCCTGGTGGTGTGGAGCCTTGCCCAAGGTGAATGCCATAGTCTTTCTCTCCTAAATACCGACGCTGATGGCTGCACCTGGCCTCCTCTGCAGTGGTTCACAGTTGTTTTTCTATAAAGCACTTCTATGGAGAAGGCTTAGTGCTCTTTACACAGCAACCAACAACAGGTGATGTGCTTATAAGTCCCAATGAGAACACAGAGTCTTGTCCTTGTATTCGAAATCACTGTATTTGTTATCGACTGTTGTGTGACAAAGTATCACAAATATAGAGGCTTAAAACAACAAAAATGTGTGATATCACTCTCTTAGTCAGTTTGGGCTGCTGTAACAGAAATCTCATAGATGGAATGGCTTAAACAATAGGAAATTATTTCTCATGGTTCTGGAGGCTAAGAAGTCAAAAATCAAGGTGCCGGCCAACTCGGGTCCCGCTGGGGGCCCTCTACCTTGTGTGCAGATTGCTGCCTTCTTGTTATATCCTCACATGGCAGAGAGAGAGAAAGAGGGAGATTGGGTCTCTTCATCTCCTTGTAAGAACACTGATTCCATCATGGAGACCCCATCTTCAGGACTTCACCTAAACCAAATTATCTCCCAAAGGCTTTACCTCCTAATACTAAACCACTGGGGGTTAGAATTTAAACATACAAAATTGGGAGAGACATAAATATGGGGTTCACAGCACTCACACTCTCCTTGAATCGGGAATCCGGGCTCAGGTTTGCTGGGTCCTCTTCTCAGGGTCTCACAGGCTGAAATCAAGGTGTCAGCTGGAGCCACAGTATTATCTGAGTCTTAGCTTTCTCTTCCAAGCACATTCAGAATAATTGTTGGCAAAATTATTTTCCTTGAGAATGTTGGACTGAGTTCTTTATTTGTTTGCTAGTTGTTGGCTAAGGATGTTTTCAGTTTCCAAAGCTGTTTCTAGAGGCCATCCTCAGGTCCTCGCCATGTGGTCCATAGCATCTGGCTCCATCAAAGCAAGGGATCCCTCATTTTCAGGGCTCACTGATTCAGTTTAGTCCACTCAGGATCTTTCTTTATTTGCATAACTCAAAGTCAATAAATTAGCAACTCCAATTACATCTGCAAAATCCCATTTGCTATATATAAGGTAACATAATCACAGAAGTGCTTTCTCATTATATTTACAGGACCTGCACACACTCAAAAGAAGAGGATTAAATAGAATATGAATGATTGGGAGTTATAGGTGAATCCTGTGTACCATAGATATACTGTTTTTCTCATCTGGGTATACACTGCAGAAGTATATGTGTGCACACACATTCACACACACGTATGATATGGATATGGCATACATATATTAAAGTTTCAGGCTTACAAAAATTTCCATGCTGCCAATTTAACTCTTTTCTTTCTTTGGTAGTATGATATTTCAAAAAAATAAATAGATATATATGCCTATTGAAAAAAGAAACAGACTGACTTGCTACCCATCTAAGAATTAAGACTATAGTAGTATTATCTCTACATTTAAACATTGCAGTGCAGACAATATTCAGTTCTGTAATCAAGAAAGTGAGAAAAATATTTTTCATTTAGAGCAAGGACAGATTAATTTCCCTTTTTTTTTTTTTTTTGAGATGGAAAGGTGGAGTCTCACTGTGTTGCCCAGGCGGGAGTGAAGTGGCACAATTTTGACTCACTACAACCTCCGCCTCCTGGGCTCAAGCGATTCTCCTGCCTCAGGTTCCCAAGTTGCTTGGATTACAAGCACGCACCACCATGCTCAACTAATTTTTGTATTTTTAATAGAGACGGGGTTTTGCCATATTGACAAGGCTGGTCTTGAACCCCTAACCTCGGGTGATCCACTCGCCTCTGGCGTCCAAAAGTGCTAGGATTATAGGCATGAGCCACTATGCCAGGACAGATTAATTTCAAGGGATTTTCAGAAAAAAGAGCAAGTCTTAGACACCCTGTGGTGGAGGACAAATTAAAAAGCCAGGCTATCAAAGTTGTCAAAAGATTTTAACTAAGCTTTGGAATGGATATGCATAACTTTTCAGACTCTTTATCAAATTAATCATTGTTTATTTAAAGAGTATTATTGAGCACTGAAAAGAGATGAGGTACTATCTTTGTTAGTGCTGAATATATACCCAAAACAAGTGGCTAAGTAGGCCATATATCTTAATTCATGTAATACCAACACCAACCCTAAATACAGAATAATCATAGGAGAATTAGTTATGGATGAAAGAGAGAGAGAGAAAATCGAGAGGCTTCCATAATCTGGTTCTTGAGATGAAATCTAAGGCTGTATGGAAATCATTAAGCTAACAAATATGAAGTAGGTAAATTAAGTATATAAGGCAACCAGGCTTATATACTGGAGTGTATGGCACATTTGGGAACTACAGCTTGTTCAATATTACCAGAACATGACTGTGGGTTTAAGAGAGTCCTACAAGGAAATATGACAACTAAATTACAGAAAGGTGCTTCTTCCTTTGCTCTGTCCCTAACCAGGATACAGGACTTGGCAAATAGAGTGATGACACAACTTCAGGCCCAATTTATCCTCATGCTAGGATGCTCAGATGGATGAGTTATCTAAATTTATCTTCCCAGATCTTCTGATCCAGGTCATGAGAGAGGTAAAGGAATTCAGAAATAAAGCTCCACGGAATCAAATGAGTTAAAAGTGGATTATGCTCTGTAATAAGGAACTATGTGTACCAAGATGCCAAAATTCATACTAAAAAGAGGTACACATACTACAAAAATATATAATAAGTGGATATTAGAATAATACCTAGGTTCTGCTTCTCAGATGGGTTCCTGGGATGGATCAACAACCTTGTCAAGAACTTTGAGCCACCTTAACATCAAAGAGTAGATTAGAAGGAGAAGCATATTGTATGAAGCAACTTTACAGGGCTGATTTCATATTACAGAGTCTCAGTAAGTCCTAATTTAAGTTTTCTGTTCTTGAGAGATATGAACATGACCTCGAGAACCATCAAAGGGACATATGCATAAAGGAATCTTGTAGATAAAATAAGTGTAGATTTGCCAAACAAATGACAAAATGGACTATCAAGCCTGCTGATGTCAACATGGATAGATGACCAGAATTAACCCAGTGTCATCCTCTCTGTCCCATTCCATGAAGAAAAATATGTCCCTGGATCTTAGATTTAACCTTCATGTAAAAGCAAGTAGAGGAATTTTAACTTGGATTTATTATAAATAATTGAGTTTCACGGGGAAGCTAAAAAGATAAAATAAAATAAATAGAACATAACTATTACTGATATGGAATTCCAATGAATTAACTAAGGCCCTACATAAATTGAAAGTTGTGAATAGAAACTGAGTTCTACTGAACTCATGATTTACTGGATTCAAATAAAGTTCAAATCCCTTGATATTCAAACATTATCTTTTAAGAATTTGCTGTGTCTACCAGAGCAGAAAACCAAACACTGCATATTCTCAGTCATAAGTGGGAGTTGAACAATGAGAACATATGGACACAGGGAGGAGAACATCACACACCAGGGCCTGTCAGGGGGTGAGTGGCTAGAGGAGGGATAGCATTAGGAGAAATACCTAATGTAGATGATGGGAAGATGGGTGCAGCAAACCACCATGGCGCTTATGTACCTATGTAACAAACCTGCACATTTTGCACATGTACCCCAGACTTTAAAGTATAATAATAAAAAATAAAATGAGAGAAAAAAAAGAATTTGCTCTGTTTAATAACATAGTTCATTACTTGAACTCTCTTGCCAGTCCTAAAGTCTTCTGTCACAAATCTCATGTATAGAAAAACTATAACATTGATGATCTTTATCTACAAATAAGTTAAAATCAAGTAAAAATAATAATATAGAATATATGAAAATCAATTATATAGCATGTAAAATTATCAATGATATAATATATGAAGATCAATGATACAGTATATAAAAATTATTAATGATATAGTTCTCCCAGACATGAGACTGGTGATAGAAGGATTTAGGACAGGCAAGAGAGTTCAAGCGATAAACTCTCTTATTAGATACTGGCTAATTATTAAAAGACAATGTGTGAATACTAAGGAATTGGTATCTTATTTAAATACAGTAATATTATCAAATAGTTTTAAGCAAAATGAACAGATTTAGATTTTAAAAATATTCTATGGCTGCAGTAAAGATGACATGCTGGAGGCTATTTGGATGGAAGACAAAAAGCCTTTATCAACGGATTCATGTTAATCCTCTGGTTCGGATGTTTCAGAATAAAAATCAAAATAGTATAATATCATTGTTTACATTCTTACAATAAATAATTAGTCATGTTGATTGAGAGAAAAGGAACAATCAAGAAAGAAGATCCTCAGGTCATGTAAGTTAGGTTGAAAATAATGTCTTTTGTTCAAATAAGAAAGTAGGCAGGAACCAGCAGTGGTGATGAAAATGGTGGCTCTGTATATTTCTGGGACATACAGATCAGAAAGGTGAATGTTCCTGTACCTCCAGAGAGAAATCTAGAGGAAAACAGAGTGGGCTCATCAGCATAGAGGTGGTAGGTGAAGACAGGGAGTGATACAACACACAAAATATATAGAGGTAAATAGAAGTTGAGTATGGAACTCTGAGAGACTGGAAGATAAATAATATTTAAAAAAAAAAAAAAACATGACACACAGAAAAGAGTGAACCAGCTCACATAGAAAACATTGCTTTTCTCAAAGACAAGAAAGGAGACAGTTTCAAGAGGAAAAGACAAGATCAACAGTGTAAACTGTCAAAAAGAGTTCAAATATAATAAGAACCAAAATGTGTCTATTAGATTAAGCAAAGAATAAGACAGTGATGACCTTTGTGAAATATTCAATAACATGGTAAGGGCAGAAGTTAAATTGTAGAAACTTGAGAAATGGATAGGAGGGAAGACCTTAGTCTTTCAAAAAAGTTCATCAAGAAGAGAAGGAAGGTTGAATGGTAGTTAAAAAAGCAAGATGACCATAGTGTAGAGCATGTATTCTTACTGAGGACAATATCCCCCCCATGGGGAAAGTTGGGATTTTTTTTTTTTTTGGTAGGTGGAAATGAAAAACATCTTATTAATGTGCAAAGCATTGACATACATATAATCAATAGACCATGTATTTCATGGGATGAAATTAAGAAAAAAATCTCTAAAAAGATTTCTTAAAAGGAAAATGTTAATAATAATTTTTTAAAATTTTGAGGGAAATTTATGTAAACTAGTAGTACATGCTGAAAAAAAGATAGTATTAAAAGAAGATAAAGAAGTCTATAATTAATATAAAATAAAATAAGAAGCAGAGGGACAAAAGGATCCAGATTAAAAGAAAAAGATGAACCTTAGAAAGTGTCAATTATAATATTTCCTTTGAAAGGAGGAAATGGGTAGAAATGGAAAGAAAGACACATTTTATAAATTGGAGTGTCCTGTTTGTGACTTGTACCACCTTGTTCCAATGAAATGAAGTCATCTGCTAAGAGTAAAGGATTAAAAGATTAGATAACATAGATTAAGATAAGGATTGATATTTTCCTGTGGAGGTGTGCTCCAATCAACAGAGCCTTTGAAAAGTTTAGGCTCTTCTTGAAGGAAGAGGTTCAAAATGTGAAATCTTTCCTGCTGGCCTTGAGGAAGCAAACAGCCATTTTGTGAACCATCTATGAGAAATAGTCAAATGGCAAAACCAAAGAGTGGCTTGTGAGTCAAAGATAAGAAAGGAGACAGTTTCAAGAAGAATAGACAAAATCAGCTCTGATCTTGGAGCTCTGAACTTGTATCTAGGTGCTCAGAGCCATTCCTGTTAGATATTTAGAAAGAAAACGGGAACTCAGTTGTGCAACCATAAGGACATATAGTTCTAGATCTAGACATTTCTAGTTCTAGATCCTTGGGGAATCACTACACTGTCTTCTAAATTATTTGGGTCTAAACCTTTTAGACATTGGTTCAGAAATGTCAGACCAAGAAACCCCCTCAAAAGAAAATGCAACATAAACAAAGATAAATACGTGGGACTTAGTTAACCTAAAAAGCATCTTCAGAGCAAAATATATAATCAGCAGAGTTAACAGACAACCTACAAAGTGGGAGAAAATCTTTGCCGTCCATACATCCAACAATGAACTAATATCTAGAATTTACAAAGGGCTCAAATAAATCAGCAAAAAAAAAAGACAAAGAAACAAAAAGATAAACAATCTCATCAAGAAGTGGGCTAAGGACATGAATATGCAGTTCTCAAAAGAAGATATACTAATGACCAACAAACATATCAAAAAATGCTCCATTAGACAAAGCAATCCCATTACTGGGTATATACCCAGAGGATTATAAAACATTCAACTATAAAGACACATGCACACCTGTATTTATTGTGGCACTGTTTACAATAGCAAAGACTTGGAACCAACCCAAATGCCCATCAATGTTAGACTGAATAGAGAAAATGTGGCACATAAACACCATGGAATACTATGCAGCCATAAATTGAGTTCATGTCCTTTTCAGGGACATGGATGAACCTGGAAACCATCATTCTCAGCAAACTGACACAAGAACAGAAAACGAAACACTGCATGTTGTCACTCATAAGTGGGTGTTGAACAATGAGAACACATGGACACAGGGAGGGGTACATCAAACCCCGGGGTTTGTCAGGGGGTAACGGGACTAGGGGAGGGATAGCAGGGGGTGGGGAGATTGTGGAGAGCTAACATTAGGAGAAATACCTACTGTAGATAATGGGGTTGGGGGGGATAGATACACAGCCATGGCACATGTATACCTATGCAACAAGCCTGTATGTTCTGCACATGTACCCCAAAATTTATAGTATAATACAAAAGAAAGATGAAAATGATATGAATCTTGACCAAGATGATCTTAATGAAAGAGATTTCTTTCTTTTTCTAGGCCCCTGCCCTCACTTTTCCTAGAGCATTTAATTTAGAAAACTTGCAGTCAAATCTTTATCTACCTCTTTGAGATGTAAATCTTCTCCCAGCCTCTTGACAGTTTTACAATTAAGGATTGTCTTTCTTAAGGACCTGGGGGCCATTCCTTTGAAATGTAATCATGAAGGAAGACAGTACCCTTATCTTCCAGTCTCTGTGGGTTGGAGGAGGGTAGGAGCCAAACTTCAGTGAGAGTCTTGCTCCAGGTTGTAAAACTACCTCTTGTAGTGAAGATAAGAGAAAGTTTAGTTTTTCTCTGGGCCTTAGGATATCCCCCATCTCAGCATGTTGCTTCAGTGCTTCAGTGTTAATGCTGATCTCTCTTTCTCTTGCAGTAGCCTTAAATAAAATCTTCCTTACCTGTTAAAAAAGAAAAGAAAAGAAAAATTGTTCAACATCACTAATGATCAGGGAAATGTAAATCAAAACCACAATACCACAGCACCTTACTCCTGCAATAATGGCCATAACTATAAAAATAAAAAAATAGTAGATATTGGCATGGATGTGGTGAAAATGGAACATTTTTACACTGTTGGTGGGAATGTAAATTAGTACAATCACTATGGAAAAAAGTGAGAAGATTCCTTAAAGAACTAAAGGTAGAACTATCATTTGATCCAGGAATCCCACTACTGGGTATCTACCCAGAGGAAAATAAGTCATAATACAAAAAAGATATTTGCATGTACATATTTATAACAGTGCAATTAACAATTACAAAAATATGGAACCCACCCATGAATCAACAAGTGGATAAACAAATAGTGGTATTATATATATACCATGAAATACTACTTAGCCATAAAAAGGGAATGAAATGACATTCACAGTAACCTGGATATAATTTGAGATCATTTTTCTAAGTGCAGTAACTCAGGAATGGAAAACCAAACATCATATGTTCTCACTAAAAACTGGGAGTTAAGCTATGAGGATGCAAAGGCATCAGAATGACACAATGGACTGGGGACTCAGGAAAATGGGGGAAGGCGTGAGGGTAAAAGACTATACATTGGGTGTGGTGTGCACTTATCCAGTGATAAGTGCACCAAAATCTCCAAAATCACCACGAAAGAACTTATTCATGTAACCAAACACCACCTGTGGGTATGTGCTTCTCATTGGTCACAGAACCTACATAAGAACACTCAAACATCAAATAAGTTAGAAGGCAAGCACCAAGAACCTATTGAAACAAAAAAAAAATAAGAAAATAGGAGTTGTCAACTAAAACTTTTCTACAAGAATGTTGTACAACTGCTAAATTATGAAATTATACCAAAATAAAATTTAAAAATAATAAAATAAAGTAGACAAGTTGTTAACTAGTGTTGATGGCTGGTGGTGGCAAGGATGGGGAAAAGTGTGAAGTGGGTAACTGCTAAAAAATACAGTGTTTCCACTGGGTGCAGTGGTTCATGCCTGTAATCCCAGCACTTTAGGAGGCCAAGGTGGGCAGATCATAAGGTCAAGAAATCGAGACCATCCTGGCCAACATGGTGAAATCCCATCTCTACTAAAAATGCAAAAATAAATTAGCTGGGCATGGTAGTGTGTCCTGTAATACCAGCTGCTTGGGAGGCTGAGGCAGGAGAATCACTTGAACCTGGGAGGTGGAGGTTGCAGTGAGCCAAGATCATGCTACTGCACTCCAGCCTGTCAAAAGGGCAAGACTGCAAAAAGAAAAAAAAAAAATACAGGATTTCCAATTGGGGTAAGGAAAATATTCTAAGATTGTGGTTGCACAACTCTGTGAATATACTAAAAGCTATTAAATTGTATACTGTAAACAGGTTAATACAAAATTCAAACGGGAGTGAGCTGCACTCACTGATAGAGGCCTCCTTCATGAAATTCAGACCACAGGTATGTATTGAACTGTAAAATTCCTTCCAACACAGATGCTATGTCATATACACTTGCTAAAATAAGGGAGAGAATAGATTGTCTTTAAGTTTGATCACATTGTTAATCAAGGGAAATTCCATCTTCAAAGCTGGAAGATGTGGTAGCTGAAGGTTAGGAGGACGTAGATACTGAGGGTAAAGGAAGAAATGGGAAAATGTCAAAAAGCCATATTTCTTTATTTTCTTTTCTGCTCATTTGACAAGTAGCAGTTAGGTTTGCCTGGTATTATCCTAAGTTCAGCTACTTTTGGGCATGCATTTCTCATCACTGACAGAACTTACATCACAACACTCAAACATCAAATAAGTTGGGAGGCAAACACCAAATAATTAGTGAATAGGGCAAAGGATTTTATAATCAAACGCTTAGTTTTACATCCTAGGTTATAAACATCATTAGACCTCAGTAAAAAAGGAAAGCTATATAGTGGCAGCATCAAGGAAAATTTTTAAATAAACTGGGCCTTGAGTTTAGCCTTTAAAGAATAAAAAAGAGGCATTATTCAAATTCAATTTCCTAATAATCATATCTATTTACCAAGTTTGTAATAACAATGAATAATATTTTATGGCTTAAGTACCAAAAACTCTGTTAGTTCTATGTGTTTATTATCTCACTTTTAAAGTCGTAACAATCCTATTGTATATGAGTCCATGTTTCTCCCATTTTAGAGGTGAGGAAAGTGAGAGAAGAAAATGCTTATATAGTTTACTTAACATTGTACAGCTAGAAATGGCAGATTCAGTAGTCAATCTCATTTAATAAGACTTCCGATCCTAGGTATTTAAATAGAATATCACTGCTCAGTGCAGAAACTGTAAAAGGCACTGAACTAAGGCTTAGTGGAAGACACAGCTGATTTTTTTCAACTGAAGCTCTAAAGCCTACCATAGCAGAAGAAAGATTGATATAAAATAAACAAAATACAATGGAAGAAAGTGTGATAAATTTTAAATTTATGTACAAAGCAAATACTAAGGGACCACAGTAGTAGGTGAGATTAGTTTAGCTGATGACTTTGGGGACAACTTCATGGAGGAGGTAATATTTAATTTTGACTTTGAAGAAGAGGTACAGTTTTAAGCATTTTTATCACTCTAATAATTTGGTATAGACAGATGATGTTTTGCTGTTATGGGTTGAAGCAAAAACTCCAGTGGGAATAAAGAGAGAGTTTTCCCCCTTCATAAGACAAAGCCTGCTCTGCCACCAGAAAAGAAAAATCAGACACATAATTCTTTAGGTGCTGTGGCTCTCTTGTACTAAAACAACATTTTGTTTCACACACGCTGCACCACGTTAAAGCACACCTCACATGCAATTTTCTTTTAATTGCATGATTTTGATAGAATGCAATGCTTCCCTGTGGATTAATAAAATTAATGTTGTAAGAGTATAGTTATGTGCTTCGTTGAGTTCTTATAAAATAACCTGTAGAAGAAATTAGACTAACAGTATTTTGAGCTAAGGGAACATTTTGCAATGACACTAGTAAAGCAATTTTTTAAAAAATCACCATTTTTAAAATCAACCTGCTAAATTATCTTCTTTGGTTTTCTCTTCCCTCTCAGCCTTGGACTTGGGTTCCACATCTTAGAATCACTTAAGAAAGCAGACCCTTAATCTGCTCTCAAACTAGCCTCCTCCTGCACCATCTAGTCATTTTGAGTTAAAGCTTTATGGGTAAAAAACACTGCCAGAATCAGCCTGTGATGTCTACCTTGTAATTCAGTCTCCCATGAAACTTTCAGGGCTTTTTGGGTCAGCTGTTTTATGTGCCACTGGCCTCACACACACATCCCAGAAGTGCACCATGCTATCCACAAAACTGACATCTCTGGCTGAATGCCTCATGCTCAGTGACACTTCCTTTATAGCGATATCCCTATGGACGAAGATCTAAAGGTAGGTGGGGGCAGAAGAGGTGAAAATAAAACAAACATGGATAAAAGATAGAACTAATTACTGAAAAGTTGTGAATTCTATGCTAGAAAATAATGAACTTTATGAAGTAAATAATTTGAATTTCCTAAAGCTTGGTGTCAGTACTAGGATACGGTACTGTGTTTTGTCACCGGTATTATAAATACAGTCATGAGGGGGAGATAATGAAGGAAGGTAAATCCATTGAGAATATTGTATTGATTCAAATATGTGGTGACAATGGCCAGCAGAGGAAGTTGAGTGGGAATTAATCAAGAGGGCAGATGAGAAAGGAGCTGCAGATACAGCACAAATAGAAAATTGCACCACACCTAAGGGGTGGGTTAGTAGCAGAAGTGAGTGTAAAATGTTCAGCCTGGGAGACTGACAAATTTAATTTACTCAAGAAAATCTTACTGAGTATCTAAAAACATGCTTTCCTCAGAAAGAGGCAGTTGAATATAGAAACAAAAGCTACAATCATACCATCGGGAAGCTCACAGTTGATCATGAAATGTCCATAGTTAGAACAATAAAGACGATTAATAATGATAAGCAATGGAACTTCAACAAATAGTTTTCATGCTTATAGATGCCATGACATGAAGGTATGGTATTCAGGAAAAGCTTAAACAAATATGTGACTATTGAGTAAGACAAGTATGCATGCCTTTTCTAGACATAGTTGGATGGGAAAAGGACGTTCTTGGAAAAAAGATAAATAACTTTAAACATAGAGCGATGAAAAAACCCTCAACTTGTAACGCTGTAACTAATGCCTAGAAGTTAGAGTTTAGTAGAGAAAGGAGGAAGAAAAGGGTAAAATATTAGGTGGTCAGAGAGCTTTTCATGAAAGACTTCTGTGGATATTGCCTTGACTCAATGGAGAAACATTAAAGGATTTTAATCAGGGAAGTTCAAGGATCAGATTTGTATTTTAAAAAGCTCTGTGATAGCATCATGGAGAATTGATCTTGTGTTGATCAGACTGGAAACAGTAGAATAGGTAGGGAAATTTTGCTGTAAAAGAGAGGAGGAATACTGAGGACCTTTACTAATGAAGTGTTGGGCCAAAGGGAATAGAGATTAGAAAACAGATTGAAAATGGTTTATTAAGGGAATAAAATTAATATTATATGATGAATAAAGATGTGCTGAAATTTTACTTCTTCAAAAAGGCCTTCTCTACTAAAGCTCACTAATTAGCCACTGATGGCAGAAGAATCTGCCTACCCACATCTGTTTCCCATGCTTTCTTAATAACACAATGCGATCTCATTTGAACTAAGGATGAAAAAAGATGATATCTCTTTCAGTATGATGTCTTCAGTTAGAGTTACATGAGGTTGTTTTGTGGAGTCTCAAGGAATATTGTTAAAACGTGTTAATCGCTTTGAGAGCTTCTCTTTTTCTCTTCTGTGCTTTACGCTTTCTGCTGACTGGAACTTAGACTCAATAGCTGAAATCTCAGCAGACTTCATGAATTAAGAAGTGACCTTGAGTTGAAAGCTCTACATGAGGGTTATAGAGGAAAGTAACTTGTGAGTCCCTGAAGAAATTGATGCCACCATACATGCTGTGGACTGCCTAAAAATAAATTTTCTCTGCAATGGAAGAACATTAAATTTTAATATCGCCACTGTTATTTTAGGTTTTAAGTTTTATGCAGCCAAATCTAATCATAAATGATATAACTCTCCAATCATAATCCATATTCTTTGTACTTTTGATTATCTAAAATCACATATTTTATTTTTACATATTCCTTGTCAACTCCTCCCCAGTGGGTTATAAGTGGTATGAGGGAAGAGTTGTTTGTCTTGTTATTCTATCTTTAGCACCTAGAACACTGTTTAGCATAAATTGAGTGGCCAGTAAATATCCTTTGATTGACTGACTGAATGAATAAAGTAGACAGGGGATACAGGAGAGTCAAATATATCAAATACTTGTTTCTGGCTTTGGAGGATACCCAGATGATGTAAACATTTTTCGAAATAAAAAAAAAATAGTGGGTCTGAGAATAGAATGAGTTCCATTTTTGTCACCTTGCACCTGAGGTATGTATTTTATAGCCAGGTTGAATCAGACAGTTAGAAATTTAGGTACATGGACATAGAGCTCAAAAGACTGTTCTGGGCTTGGAAATAACTGTATTGTTAAGCATAAGAATACAGATGATATTGTAATTTAAAGTTCAGGGAAGTCACGAGGTTGTAATGTTAAGCATAAGAATACAGATGATGTAATTTAAAGTTCAGGGAAGTCATGGACAGAGCAAAGCATTGAGAGCGGAGATATATAAACAAACAATATACTCAATAGAAGAAGAGGTGTTAGAAAGGTAGGAAAATAAAGGCAGACACATCTTGTCTGTGGAGCAGGTGGAATGAAAACAGAGTCAAATACTAGACTAGAAGTATTATCTTACTAGACTAGAAGTAAGATAATAATATCCAACTAAAAAATACTGTAAATATTGGGAAAACAGCAGATTTTGTGAGGTGAAAAGAGGTAATTACATGGAAACAAAATTGAGAAATTGAATATAGAGCACTCATTCATTAAAAACTGTATCAGGAAAGCAATGAGAGAAATATAGCAGTATTGGGAGAGGACCATGGGATTAAGAGGGAGATGTTTGTTTTTTTAAATAAGACACTTGATATATCTTTATCTAATGAAAAACCAAAAAACTGGCAACAATAAAAACAAAGATATATAAAACACAGGAAGAACTGGAAATTGTTTATGGAGTAAAATCCTTCCAGACTCAGAAAAGTAGATCTTTGGAGTATTTTGTATTAAAGATAGGATATAATATAAAAATGTCAAGGAATGCTATTTATTACAAATTTGATTCATACATAGAAAAATATTTGAAAAGCATGATCTGTTGGTGCATCTTCTCTTCCCCCTCAATAATCAACCTTCCTTTGAAAAACATGAGAGCTACCATTATATAAATATTTGGGACCATATATTTTTACTTGCACCCAAGAAAGATGCTTTATTTTTTCAATAGGTATCAAAATTTAAAATGAAATGAAAAGGCAAGGTGCTAGAAACTGGCGAGCTTCAATTAGGATGTAGATAAAGACTCTATGATATCATGTACCAGAATATTAATTAAATAGAGAATAGTATTCATTGCTTTTCTGGATGTTTTAAGATTTCCATTAGAAAGGTCAATCTATGTGTCCTTAACACATCAGTTGAGACTATAACAGAGATGAGGTTTTGACTGGCTTGATCTTTAATCTGACTAACTCTGTCGTATCATATGAACTTATGTAGAACTTAGGATATTGACTAGAGATAAACTCTCAAACAAATCATCAGAAATTCAGAAGAAGAAAGAAAGTGATAGAAATGGGTAAGTCAGAGGACCTTTTTGTGTGTTTGTTTATTGTTACATTGCTTTGTATTTTCATTAGGACATACAGTGTTATTTGATATTATATAATATGCAGACATTATTTTAATACAAATTAGTATTACTTTAGACTGAGATTAGCAGAGTATCTGATAATAGGCAGTTGATAAATGTTTGTTGGTTCTTTTTTGTGACAGCTCCAACTTGAATGTCCAAAGAGCTATACAGTTTTTAGAAGTAAAACCTGTGATCTAGTACACATATATCAAATTTATTTTCTTTTTCTTCCTAGTTGTTTCTCCATGTTTCAGTTTCTAGGAATGGGTAGTATCAAATGAAGACTCAGGAACCCACATGTTGGCGAAAGAGTAAGTTGTGATTTTAAAAGATGGGGTAGAGGAATAAAGTAATATATGTATTCTCTCTCTCTCTCTCTCTCTATATATATATATATATAAAAATATATATACTCTCTCTCTCTCTCTACATATATATATGTATACTTTATATGTATACTCTCTATATATATATATATACTCTCTCTAGATGAGAGAGTACATATATGTATACATACATATACATATATGTACATATATATACTATCTATATATGTATGTACCTATAATATATGTACATATATATGTACACTCTCTATATATGTACATATAATACATGTATACATATATACATATATATGTATATATCTATAGATATATACATGTATACATATACATATACATATATACATATACATATATACATATATACATATATACATATATACATATATATACATACATATACATATATATCCATATACATATATATACATATATATGTATACATGTATTATATACATGTATATATGTATTATATACATGTATGTATATGTATTATATACATGTATATAATATACATATATATGTGTATAGATATGTATATATGTATACATATATATGTATGTATATATGTATATGTATATATGTATATATACACACATATCTATATATCTATAGATATGTCTATATCTATAGATATTCTCTCTATATATATCTATATATACAGAGAGAGAGAGAGAAAGAGAGTATACATATATATATAGAAAGAGTATACATATAGAGAGAGTATACATATAAATGTATATATATACATGTATTATATGTACATATATAGAGAGTGTACATATATATGTACATATATTATAGGTACATACATATATAGAGTATACATGTACATATATGTATATGTATGTATACATATATGTACTCTCTCATCTAGAGAGAGTATATATATATATAGAGAGAGTATACATATATAGAGAGTATACATATATATGTATATATGTATACATGTATTATATGTACATTGATAGAGAGTGTACATATATATGTACATATATTATAGGTACATACATATATAAAGAGTATATATGTACATATAATATATGTATATATGTATATATGTATGTATATACATATATATACATATATACATATGTACATATAATATATGTACATATGTATATATGTATATATACATACATATATACATATATACATATATACATATGTACATATAATATATGTATATATGTATATATGTATATATACATACATATATACATATATACATGTGTGTATGTATATACACATGCATGCATATAGAGGTGTATATATACATGTATGTATGTATACAAGTATATGTATGCATGTGTATATATGTATATATGTACATATAACATATATACATATATACACTATATATATATATGTCTCTCTATATATATCTATACATATAGAGAATGTATATATATGTATATATGTTATATATATCTATATATAGAGAGTGTATGTATATGTATATATGTCATATGTACATATATATACACTCTATATATATGTTATATGTACATATATATACACTCTCTCTCTATATATATAGAGAGAATATACATATATATATATATAGAGAGAGTATACATATATACAGAGAGAGTACGTACACATATGTATATATATAGAGAGAGAGTCTCACTCTGTCACCCAAGCTGAAGTGCAGTGGCATGATCTCAGCTCACTGCAGCCTCTGCCTCCCAGGTTCAAGTGATTCTCCTGCCTCAGCCTGGGACTACAGGTATGCACTCACATGCCTGGCTAATTTTTGTATTTTTAGTAGAAATGGGTTTTACCATGTTGGCCACGCTGGTCTTGAACTCTTGACCTGAAGTGATCCAGCCACCTCAGCCTCCCAAAATGTTGGGCTTATAGGTGTGAGCCACCACACCCGGCCTGAAGTAACACTTTGTGAAGGACAGTTTAGAATTGGGTAGATTTTTCAGGATGGGTTGCTTGTGAGGTTTTCCAAAAAGCTTTTTGGGAGGGTATTCTGTAGTGAAGCAAGCAATATAGGATGTAAACAGAGAGAATGACTTCCAGGGGCTTCCGAAGCAACATCAGTGTGATGTGTGTGGTCAACAGCAAGCAGATTTTTATGATTTAAATGTGAGAAATATTTTCAACAAGTAATATAAAATTATATCTTTAAACATGAAAGAAATTTGATAGATATGTTTACTTTGTACTTACTGGGGAATTTAATAAGCCTCTGTATGTTAAGAAGAAATTAAATTAGAATTTGAAGACTGATTGAAATAGAAACATGCAAGATAGTTTGAAAGGAAGAGAGAGGCAAGATAACTTCTTTTGCTCTAAACTTTTTCTTGGTACACAAACTAACTATATCTCTTAGTTCTGTTTTGCATCTTTTCCACTTTATTTGTTAAAGAAAACATCTCATCTCTGTATAAGAGAAAATTATCCACTACGCTCTTTATTATGAAAGTTTGTGTACATATTTATCGAAATGCTAATTGTCTAACACTGATTTGAATTTGTTAGGGATGTTAAGGGTATTGATTAAACGCTAAGTTCAGGAGAATACAAGTTTAATTTTTACTTCATATATGTCAAATATTAAGATCACTATATAGGCCAGATGTGGTGGCTCACGTCTGTAATCCCAACACTTTTGGAGGCTGAGGTGTGAGGATGACTTAAGGCCAGGAGTTTGAGATCAGCCTGGGCAACACAGGGAGACCCCTCCCCATCTTGTAAAAACATGAATTAGATAAAATTAGAGAAATTTAATTTTTCTGTCACTGGAACAGTTCAGCTGTTCTAGAGCAATATTACATAAATATACATGTCCATTTATTTATATCCCCTGGTTCTAGAAAGGATTAATCAGTTTATGAGAATTCATAGAATGAAATAATAAAATATCAGTAGACAAAAGTTGCCACCACATATGAAGGTTAAAGCGAGGAAAAACTTAAAAGACAGAGAGATATTCAGACCAATCTCCTATGAAGTTATTAAAGTTGAGCTTTGTATATAGTTTGAGTTTCCAGGAGCACAAATTGAATAAAATTGGTGGTCTGTAATGATTCACCATATTTTAAGTTAGTAGACAGTCTGATTTCTTTTAAGAAAATACTTTTTTTTCCTGGAGCTTAAGTCTGAAAACTTTTCTCATAGTGGTGTTCATACAGGAAACAAAACATAAAGAAAATAATAAGAATAAAAATAATTAAAACGAATTGGTTCTTACTTTGTAGAAAACATCATGTTAGGCATATAACATATTATATCACCTACTAAATTATGTATTTTTATTATTTTATAAATGACTACTAAAAGAACCCATTTTTTAATAGTTTACCCTATGTCGCACAGCTAATAGCAGAGAAATGATTTAATTTTGTCTTGTAGTAATCAACATACTGAGTTGCATCCCTATAAATAATAAAATACTGCATTTTATAGCACTTCTAGGATTTTCCAATGGAACTGGAATGTGGAATGTAAAACAAAACTCATGACATATAATCTAAGACTGCTGTCTAGTAATTTTAAAGTTAAAAAGTACTTCATTAATTAAAAAATTTATAATACCCAATAAATATACAATGAAATTTAATTACTTTTAATTTTTACCTTTTTAGAAATGGTGCTTCAGTCTGTGTCCGAGACTAGAGTACAGTGACATCATTATAGCTTTCTGCAGCCTTGAAATTCTGGGCTCAATCAATTGCTTCAGCCTCTGGAGTAGCTGGAACTTCAAGCCCAAGCCATCCCACCCAGTTAATTTTCTTTTTTTTTCTGAGATAATGTCTCACTCTGCCATCCAGGCTAGAGTGCAGTGGTGCTATCTTATGTCACTGCAGCCTCTGCCTCCCGAGGTCAAGTGATCCTCCCACCTCAGTCTCCTGAGTACTGTCATCCAGCTAATTAAATTTTTTTTTTTCTTTTTTTAGAAATGGGAATCTTGCTATGTTGCTCATGCTGGTCTCAAACACTGGACTTCAGCAACCAACTCACCTCAGCCTCTACTCAATACATATTTTTAAATATCATTAATGACATCTTGTGAATTCCTTACTCTGAACTTTAACATATTTGGGATTGTAATTGTTTTCTTAATGATCTGTCTTCTATTGTTTGGAAATTCCTGAAAGTCTGAGATTCTCCTGTTCTTCAGAAAATCACATCCACTTGGTAAGTCTACGTTACTTATACAAAGTGGTAAATATGTGAATAAATGAATTTAAAAATACCTTCATGAGACCTTATACTGGTAGAATATATTTTAAGTAATGTTCTTTATTATAAATAATAACCTCAAAACTGACATTTAAATGTTTGAAATGGAAAAGTAATCACAAAAATAAGTCACAGGTAAGTTTGTGTTAACATGCACCTTCCAATTATGCAAGGGCAAAAACACGTATGAAAAATGAAGAGAGGCGTAGATGACAGAGGCAAATGTTAACATTCTAAAATGTCTTTAACAACAGAAAAGGTTGTGGAAAATTTGAAGCAGTAAACGGTTATTTAGATCATAAATTTAGCAAAGAGAAAATATGGATAACTGTGCTTTAATTAAGCAACCAAAATGGTTAGGTCCTTGAAAATTAAATGGTATGACCTTCTTTAAAAGGTATGGCACTGCCTTCTCAATGTTTCCATTTATTTTTCAAATTCATGTTAATTAATCAAACGAATGACCAAATCATGCAATCTCTTGAAATAAACCCAGAACAGATGCAGCACACTCTGAAGTGCAACAGAAAGCCAAGGATAAGTCATTACAGATGTCAAGTAAAGTTTTTTAGAGTAATTCAGAAAAATTACAAATAATTACATCTCAAATTTAAATTTTAGTCTTACTTGCCTAGATAATATGGAGTAAAATTTAAAGTGTATATATTAAACAAAATGGGCTGGGTTTAGATGAGCCTTAATTAAATGCATGCTTTATTTTGCAGAGTCTTTTATACTCTTTCCTTGGCTTTGATTACTTATACTTTTGCTGTCATGTAACTGATTGTCAGTCTACCAGACGTTTAGATCACTACATTAAGAGTGACATCTAATTACTATTTTAACTATCCTACTCTATCAGCTAAAGTGTTCATAGATGTTTGAATATACATAATCTGTGGGCTTAATTTATATGGGCTCAGCTAATAATGTTTCATTTAGAGATTCCAAGGAAACATTTTAAACCCACATCAGGCAATATGGGAATAAAATGTAAGTACCAAAATATAACAATAATAATAAGCACTGTACTCACATGCACCGATGTTGGTAGAATTTAGTATTCAGTAGCATCGTGTCTTTTAATCTCTTCCTTCCTTCCTTTTTCAGAGGTTCAGTTGCCTCTAGAACATTATGCTTGAACATCCACCTAAAACTTTTCTCTCCTAATCGTATGTCCATTCTGGCATCTTGTGGAACAGTAGAGAGTGCTGATTAAGTCTTAACTTCAGAGCCAAACATTTAAGGTTGAACCCTGGGTCTTCTTTTTAGTTATTCATAGGGTTATTGTCTTCTATGTATTTCAGTTTTCTTATCTGTAATATAGGGAATAAGAACACTAAGAGCATGATGTGTTTTGTAAAAATCAAAATAATTAATATATGAAAAACATTCAAGTTCATTTATGAAAAAATTAAGTCCCTAAGTTTTGCTATTTTTAAAATGTATCCATGGATTGTTTATGATTCTGGTTACTACTTGGAATACAGGCCTTAACTCCTGAAGCGGGTCACTTTCCCTCTGCAAAAGCACTAACAAAAATATAAGATGTGAACCATGTTCTCCTATTCATTTATCATTCTGCTTTTAAGTCTTCTTAAGACAAGACTATCCAGCTAAAGTGCTTTGAGGAAGAAACTGAGGAATGCAAACAAAGGATCATAGTAGGAAAATGGAGAGAACATTGCCAAATAAATATTTCCAGGCTTCTAACAGCATCAACAACAAAAACAACAAGCAAAAATGGACGATAAAAAGTAAATCCTTCAAAAGGAGATCCATTCATAGGTATATCCTAATTTTAAAACTCACTCTGCCGTATCAGCTCCCTTCTGCTCTCTTTATAGAGATGTCTTTTCAAATCTTTCAGCCACATCTTGGGAAATTTCACCCCTTTCTCAAATGCCTGCTTCAGGCCCGAATATTTCATAATCTGAGTCATTCGGTAAAATGTAGAACTTTGACTGTTAGCAGAAATATCATTGTTACGATTGAATTTGGGGTTCTAATTTGTGAAGAATTCTGCATATCAGAAATGAGAGCATGGCATAAGGTTTGAGGGGATAGAATGACATTGCAAATTACAAATATTTTACAGGTATTAGCACTAATATAAATTGCAAGCACATTCTTTTCTAAGTATTGTGAACATATCATCAAATGCCTACCAGAAAAACTCAGATAACAGATGTATATGTACCACATAGTTCATATATATATATAATAAATAATAAATAATAAAATATTATATATATATAAACTGTGGTATTGTACATTACACATGTTAGATTCCAAACTTGTAGATTTAGTATGGTGTACAGAATATATTTTTTTAAAATAAGAATCATAGATTTACACATAAAAAACTTGATTTCAGTTTCCTTTAAACAATGATAAACCTTGGCCAAAATAAACACAGAGTTGTCTCCTGTACATAAGACATGATTAAAAAATAAAATATTTTCTTAGAAACCTCACCTTTGTTTTCCTCCTTCACGAGAGATAGCAAATCCATGATTAAGAGCAGAGATTTGTTTCTCTCCTTCTATCCTTTCAATAAATTCTTGAATAAGAATGTAGTCATACTACTTCTTAATTATTCTCTCTTTAATTAAAAGACTAAAATTAAGTTTTAAATTGCCAATTGTATTAAAGGCTCGATAAATGGTTTTCAAAAGCTTTTGTTTTCTTCAGTCTTCCTATTAGCAAATTTAAATAGGTTGGTCTGCTGTAGTATAATAAAAAATAATTATTAGTTTAGCATAATACTAAAATCATCATTTAATATAGTAAATTTTTTAGAAGATACTCACTGTCCTGTAACTTGTTTGAGGTCAGATGTTTTTTTCTAAATAATGCTTTAAAAAGAATTGAAAATTATTCAATTCTCATTACATTACATATCCTGGAAGAGATAACAATCTTTAAATTAGACATTAATTTTTATTTTAACCCTAATAGCAATCCTTTATAGAATTTAGTATTTAGAAATTTATTTTATTTTAATCCTCATTTATTTTAACCCTAATAGCAATCCTTTAAGACAAACATAAGAAACCAAGGTTCAGAGAAGTTGATCAATATCTACCAGATCTTATGTTTATCAAAGTGTTTTTTCAAGCTTGAAAGTGATGTACTGACATTGTTGACATAATTTTTAAAATTTACAGATTCAATGCTATTTCTGTCAAACTACCAATGACATTTTTTTCACAGAATAAGAAAAAACTATTTTAAAATTCATAGGAAACCAAAAAAGATTCCAAATAGCCACAGCAATCATAAGCAAAAAGAACAAAGCAGATGTCATCACATTACCCTACTTCAAACTGTAGTACAAAGCAGCAGAAACTGAAATGACATAGTACTGGTACAAAGCAGATACATAGACCAGTGGAACAGAAAACACAACCCACAAATAAAACTGTACACCTATAATTATCTGATCTTCAACAAAGTCAACAAAAACAGCCAATAGGACAAGACTTTATATTATTCAATAATTGGTGCTAGGATAACTGGTTGGCCACATGCAGACAATTGAAACTAGACTCCTTCCTTGTACCATATACAAAAATTAACTCAAGGTGGATGGAAGACTTAAATATGAGATTTTGAACTATGAGAATCTTAGAAGAAAACCCAGGAAATACCACTGTGGACATTGGCCTCAGAAATTAAGTTCTCCAAACCAATGCAACAAAATGAAAATTGATAAGGGGATCCTAATTAGATTCAACAGAGTAAACAGACAACCTATATAATGCAAGAAAATATTCACAAACTGTGCATCTGACAAAAGTCTAATATGCAGAGTCTATAAGGCAATTAACAAAGCTATAAGAAACTTAAACAAATTAATAAGCAAAAACAACCCCATTACAAAATGGGAAAAGAACTTGAACAGACACATCTCAAGATAAGAAATACAAGCATCCAACAAACATGGGAAAATGTTCAGCATCACTAATCATTACAGAAATGCAAAGCAAAGCCACAGTAAAGCTGGGTGCAGTGTTCCACGCCTATTCCTAGCACTATGGGATGCCAATGTGGTAAGATTGCTTGAGCCCAGGGGTTCAAGATCAGTGTGAGCAATACAATGGGATTCCTTCTCTATAAAAAAACAACAGCAACAACAGCAACAAAACCAAAATGAGATATCATTTCACACCTGCCAGAATGGATACTATGAAAAACAAACAACAACAGACACTGGCAAAGTTATTTTAAAAAAAGGGAATACTTATATATTGCTGGTGGTCTAGCCACTGTGAAAAACAATTTGGGAATTTCTAGAAGAAGTTAAAACAGAACTATCATTTGACCCAGCAATTCCATTATTGGGTATATAGCAAAAAGAATATAAATCATTCTACCATAAAGACACATGAACTCCTACATTCATCACAGCACTGTTCAAAATAGCAAATATGGAATCAACTTAGATGCCCATCAACAGTGGACTAGATAAAGAAAATATGGTATGTATACACCACGGAATACTATGCAGCTATATAAATGAATAAAATCATGTCCTCTGCAGCAACATGGATCTGGAGGCTATTATCCTAAGTGAATGAATGCAAGAATAAAAAACAAAATATCACGTGTGCTCACTTCTATGTAGGAGCTAAATATTGAGTACACATGGACACAAAGAAGGAAACCTAAAATAAGAGTTGGCAATTTAAAAACATCTTCAATACAGAAATACTTTATTAATGATATTCACTATTATCTCTTATGTACATTAAAATTCTATGTTAAGAATCACATACTTGAATCTTGATACATTTGTCCTTTCACTACTAAATAACACTCACTCAAACTTCTGGTTAGAAAACTAATTAGGAAGAAAACAATGATATCTTCATGGAAACGCAAGTAAGTTACTATAATAGTAGATGGAGTAGTATATGGTACATGTATTGCATTTTCAGGAACTGTAATGAAGATAAGCCCATGATTTTTATTTTCTTTAGTTAACCACTTTGTTAGAGGTCATCTTTCTTACTCCATTCAATTGTGATTTAATGAATGAGAGGGTATTCTGTTTTCATTGTAGGCTCCCAAACTTTGGTAGGGCAAGATGAACCAGCATGTAGCCCACAGAAAGAACACAGAGCAATGCTTTACAATTGTTTTGCCTTAGCATTAGAAGGGAGCTTAAATTATGTTGAGTGTTCACAAAGGAAGACAAGGAATAGGTATACAGTATTTTGGAAGTCTAAAGACTATTCAAAATGTCCTTAAAAGATTATTGCATTTTCTAAGTAATTTAAAACAATTAAAGACCAGACTGGTCAACATGGTGAAATCTCATCTCTACTAAAAATAAAAAAAAATTAGCGAGGCATAGTGCACACCTGTGATCCCAGCTACTTGGGAGGCTGAGGCAGGAGAATCACTTGAACCTGGGAGACAGAGGTTGCAGTGGACCAACCAAGATTGTGCCATTGCACTACAGCCTGAGAGACAGAGCAAGGCTCTGTGTCATAAATAAATAAATAGCCAAGAGTATTAGATAAGAAATTAAACCCAGAACTTTGTCAGCAAGAATTTTACACTTGGCACGAAGTGGGCTCTGTGGTAGAAAACTACTATTGTGACAGTGTAGTTAAAATAATGATTCAGTTATTTGAGATATTCTGGCCATTTCTTTTCTTGGAGATGATAAAATGTCAGGTATTGTGCTAATTCCTCACAATACCAAGATAAACTGATGAAGAAGTAAGTGAAATAGGGTGTCTACTGAAACACTTATAGTGGAAAAAATCTTCTATTTAGAAAAAATTTAATTGTCTTTTGGGCTTCTAATTCAATTATCACTTGACAGAATCAATGGTTTGGCTTGCTTTTATGGATTACTTCTCTAATGTTACCATCAAATAGGGAATCATATTTTTAAGCAATTATTCTTCTTTCTGGTCAAAAGAGTGTCTTTTCTCTTCAGATCATGATTTTATCTTTGCTGTAATGCTTGCAAACTAAAGAGTGTTAGATTTGGCGGAACAAAATATGTTGAGAAAAGAAAACTCTGCATTTGATACAATTTAGATTGGTCAAATTTCCAATATCAATTAGAACTTTCTAGAATTCATCACCAGAGTCTCTGTGGATATTTGATGATAAAAATTGATTTAATTTGGAGAGGATAGAAAACTTCTTACTCACTGAAATGTCATGCTCTCATTACTGAGTATAGTTTACTCTAAAAAACAAGTAGTGTGTCAAGGTAATTTCGTCAAAATAAAATTACAAGATAAGAAACTCTTAGTGTGTGTCAAAGTAGACAACTGATATTTCCCATCCATGTTGATTATTCAGAATTCTTAATACAGCTAATCCCCTATTTACCAACACTTGACTTAAAAACAAATCCTTTATCTGATTATCCACTGTCATTCACAGAGTTAGTGATTACTACAACTGGCAAATTCTACTAAAACTTTTAGGGACACCTGATTAGAACTTGCCACTGTTGGAGGCTTTTACTTATCTACTAAAGTAACTAATCCATTTTGGATATACATAGGCATATTTAATTATCTACATAGTTACCTGTTATTGAAATGGGCCCAATTGTCCCATTGAACTGCTGATTATGATTTCTTTTGAATAAACATAGAAATTGACAGTTCTAGTCCTAAAACTTGAGAATGTTACATTTGTCTTATTGGAGCTTATTTCTCAGGAATCCAACCATCTGTCCTCCTAGGTAGAATCAAGGAACTAAAATTTACAAGATCACCACATCTGGACAATGAGATGCCAGACCCCTCACCAGTCATAAGTCCCTAACTGAGCACCTATTTCCTATTCACCAATTCCTATTCCTTAACCCTTCCTAATTTGTATTTTCCCATACATGGTTATATTTCTCCCCTGATATATGAACTCCTACTTTTGTTGGGTTGAGGGAGTGGAACTGAGACTGATCTCCCATCTGCTCAGGTGCAGCACGCAAAAAGCCTTCTTCCCTGGCAATACTTGCTGTCTCAGTGATTGGCTTTCTGTGCAGTGAACAACAGGACCTATACTAAACTCTTTTGGTAACATTATCTGAGACTTAGAAAATAAAGTCCAAAAACCAAATTCAGAAATGTTTATGAATCATGAAGCATATGAAAATGCATGGTAGGTAAAATAGTTTGTATGAGTAAAACTGAGAACTGAAACTATAATTTGTGACATAATTTTCACAGGAAATGTTCTAAGCTCTGGAACACTTGCTCAAATTTAACATTTAGAAAACATTCTATTTATTACAGCTATGTCTTCTTCAAACTTTTGTAGATATTTTGTGACAGTAAGTCTTATGATAAAACATACTTTACATTGATATGATTAAATTTGAAATGTAACCTCTTTATGGATTTTCCAGGCACTGAGTTGCTCTGAATATTTGGAGGAGTTAAATTAAATTAAACCAGAGTGTTTTGTAACAAAAAAGACATTAAAAAGTTAGTAGCTATATTAATCTTCGGTATAATGTACATCTAAATAGGGATACAAAAGCAAACTGATAATTCTGGTCAGTGTGACAATGTAGGCATAGATACTAACAGTATAACACAGGTAGATGATGTGGTACAAAGACTCTAAAAAGGAAAACTACAGACTTTAAAACTAAAAACAATAATTTCTTGAAGGCTGGAAGGTGAAACTTAAAAGAAATAAGACATCATCTTAGATGAAGAAAATAATTCTCTTTATGAAGGCTATGTGTGATATTTAGGGTAATTTAATAAGCCGACCACACAACCAAGAACACATTTGGATTAGTCAGGGCCCTCCAGAGGGACAGAACCAATAGGATATACATATATATGAAAGGGAGCTTATTAGGGAGAATTGGCTCAAACAAGGCAAAGTTCCATAGTGGGCTGTCTGCAATCTGGGGAAAGAGAAAGTCGGTAGCCAGCAGCAGAGTTCAAGTCTTAAAGCCCTCAAGACTAGGGAACCTGACAGTACAGCCTTCTGACTGCAATCAGTGGCCTAAGAGCCCCCAAGGAAGCAACAGATGCAAGTCCCACAGTTTAAAACCTGAAGAACTTGGACTTTGATATCCAAGGTCGGGAGGAGAGAAAGCAAGTGTCTGGCATGGGAAGAAAGAAAGAGCCAGAAGACTCAGCAAACCAGCTAGACCCCTTCTTCTTTCACTTGCTTTGTTCTGGCTGCACTGGCAACTGATTGGATGGTGCCCAACCTTTGAGGGTGGGTCTTTCCGTCCTAGTCCACTGACTCAAATGTTAATCTCCTCTGGTAACTCCCTCACAGATATACCCAGAGGCAATATTTTGTCAGCTGTCTAGGCATCTGTCAATCCAGTCAAGTTGACACCTAGTATTAACCACTGCAACACTCAATATAGATGAATGACCCACAAGTTGTATAGTAGAAGATGTGCTCACTGTAGTATGTAAGACATTAAGAGACATGATAACAGATGTCATAGGATGCAGGCTTTACCAGAAGCCACTGCAGCAAGATGCCTAACTCTATGACTAGTCAAAGAACATTAAAAAATTAAATCTCTCTTATAAGGTGATTAGTAAGCATTCTATTATAATAGAATGCTTAATACATATATTTCCTGTATTTGTATTCTTACTTCTAACAAAAACATTAAAAAGTTGAAGCTTTGGGTAGTATTGGAAGTGTTTTTTCCATACGTTACCTTTAATTTGATGTTGACAGCAATATTTTTGTTAAGTATATTTATCAATAATTACAAAAAAAAGTCTTATAATTGCTGGATATGTTGAACATTTTCAGAAAATCTGAAAGAGGAATTTGCCAAAAAAGGCTCATGTTTATTAAGTAATTGCTTGTATTGTGGACCTCAACTTTACATCACCTTTTTATTACTTTTGTTTCTATCACAAGACATATTGTGCATATAAGAAAGTGTATATGTGTGTGTGCGTGTGTGTGTGTTTGTATGTGTGTGTACATGTGCACCTGGCATTTAAAAGTAATTAGAAAGGAGACATCAATGTGATTATTACTCAGGTACAAAAAGAGAACATCACAAGAATGTCAGGAAAGGACAACATTTCCCATTCTTCCAGGGAAACTCTCACTTTCATAACTTTGGTGATACTCATTTTCTAGCTCTTCCATGTAAGTATATGACTTATAAATGCATATCTATTATATTTTAATTTGCCATCTTTATATTCATATAAACACTATGTATATGTTTTCTATCTTATTTTTTTCACATGATATTAAGTTTATGAGAAGGCTATGGTCTTATACATGTTTCTATCTTGTTATTTTAGTTATATAATATTCCTTTTTATCCACCCACATTTGATTTATCCAAGTTACCTTTTTATGCATGTTGTGAAATTTTCTATTTGGAGTACAGTGAAAATGCTGCTATGAACAATTTTGAGTATATATCATGATGTTAACAGATCTAGCTTTCTCAGCTATACGAGAATGGAACTTCTGGGTCACAGGATATTAATATTTCAGATTTTATCACATAATTTCAAGTTGTTTTGCAATAATGTGCCATGTATAAAAGCTCCTACTTGTACTTTTGTACTAGATTTTTCTTGTACTTTGTACACTATAAGCAACAAAGTGAGCAAGTAATTTGCCACAAAAGAACACTCAAATTGTAAGACTGTAAGACTATATTTATCTTTAACATCTAGCATAAATGCTGTCAAGTATGATGATTTATTACTTTGCTTCATTTTTTTTAAAAATTGCTAATAAAAACTTAATTTCAGATAATTCTCTTCAGTTTACTGAACATGCAATTATATTTAAGAGTATCTACTTCTTTTCCAGGTTCAAAGATTACCTTTCCTCTCTTCAGAATTGAAAACACTCTTTTATTTATTTATCTAAATAGAGCACCCTCTACAATAGTTTCAACTGAGTGATTCTAACATTGCTCTTTATTTTCACTTAATTTTTTCTTTCTTCTCGATGAATTCAGCATGCCATATTTTTCACAATCTATTTCCAACTCTTTTCCAGTTGTTTATATGTTTGATCTTACTGTTTTACCACCTTGCCTATGGTACTCGTCTTTCTTCTCTCGGTATTTGGTATAACTAACATTTATGTCCAGGATAATTTCCAGGAATCTTTATTTTAACTGTATCAACACTTCTTTCTTGCTTTGCTTTGTTGTTTGAATAACTGCCTTTGATTTGTTTAATTTATCTGTATCTTCTGTTTTTCTTTTTTCTGCTAATATTTCATTTCTCAACACCTACATAAATATTGTCAATAAAATTATCATATCAATTTCTAAAGCAATTTTAATTCCTATATAATCCTTTCAAATATGATTTATCAACTTCCCTCATTGCTATATTTTTCCTAACTTGTGTTTCCATTTATTTTTTTCATAAAACCAACCTTTGATTGGGTGTATTATTGGGTGACTAGAATAGACAATTTAGAAGGTAATTGGTAGAGCAGCTCTTATAAGGTGATCAGCAAGCATTGCAGTTTATAATACAATGTTTAATAATTGTATTTCCTGTATATGTATTCTTACCTCCAAGAGAATAAGAGAATTTATGTACAATGTAAAACAAAAGTATTTAATTTTTGTATTTTAAATATTTGTTATGCTGAAGACAATTACTGTCAACCAATCAAGTTTATTTTTAAGCAAGTGTGAAAAGACAGTATAATCGTTCTCTCAAATAGCCAGTTTGAAATAACAGAGACAATGTAAACCATGAATGGGTGAATTGAGATAATTTCTTATACACTTAGTTCTGGGGCTCTATAATTAGTGTTGTTTTTTTCCAATTATCTGCAGGTTATATATATATTTGTAAATAAAAAAGTAGTAATTCATGATTTAAGGCTGTGATTTCAGAAATATGTTAAATAAACAATCCTAAAATAGTAGGAACAAAATAGATAATTACATTATTGAGATTTCACACATATCTCTCACAAAATTATAAAAGTGTTTTTTTGTTTGTTTTAGGATGCTATTATCCTTTTTAATTTTCTTGAAACTATTTCTTTTAGTTTTAAAAATGCATTAGTTTTTCTACTTTAGAGAAAAAGCTATGACATTTTCTCTGATGTAGAAAAGCTAAGCCATTGTTTTGTTTTGTTTTGTTTTTATCTTCTTTGTTTTTATCTTGTTTGGCAAAAATAAATGTGCAATATTTTGTAAAATCAGGTTGGGCCTCATGACTGTGCTAGTACAGGGTATCTAGAGGATTTAGCATATGTTACCCCGTATGTCCTTTATGTGTTTTTTCATTCTAAGCACACTGCGATAAATAGTATCTTTCAAAGACTGTAATAAAGTTCCTGTAACAGTGGAAGCCTGCGTGGCTTTGACAGGTGGGGGCAGGGGATTTCTAGGTTTCGGTAAGAAATATCTAAAGATAACCTGATATCCAAACGGCAATTGTTTGCTTTTATTTCTATTCTCTTGCATTCTGGCACACACATAATCTACTTATTGTAATAGTACTGTAATATGTTTCATAGTATGTGGATTAACTCTATATACTTAAAAGAAACAAAGGATTCAAATCATTTTCATTATATAAAACTAACATTTTAATTACACAATACTTCTGCAGATAAAAATGATGAAAGACTAACAATAAAACAGAACTAGATACACTATTCATTATAATCCTAAAAATTTAAGCCTTAATTATTTCCATAAATATGAGGGTAACAGAAAAACATATTATCCAAATAGAAGTATTCCTTTGAAAACCAACGTTGTAATCTCTGTGATTATTTATAACATATGTTTAATATGTTTTTGTTCAATGACTAAAATTATTTTATAATATGAAAGCAATTAAGTTTAATTCTCTTCATTATTAAACAAGCATTTAATGTATGCTACCCTGGAAATGAGTTGACATTAACACAGAACCTTCCTTTCCTTTAAATAGCACCAAATACCTGGACATTTAAGTTCTGCATGTGGACAATTAGTCAAAAATTTCCACCCTGCTTTCAAATATTTGGCTTTATATAAGCCTTAGGCTCACATACAGTTCATAATTGAATCAAATCGTGTCTTTACCTTTTTATTTTTATCTCCCCTAAAATTATTCTAAATAATAAATTGCAAAAAAAAATAAGAAAATTAAAAGGAAACAAGGAAAGAAAAAATGAAAAAGATGAAAAGGGAGCTACCTGACATTGAGCAGGTTAATCAATCCTACTTTAAATTAATTAATATAAAATTTAGAATTAAAAAGGGGACCAAAATATACTGATCTTGACAGTTTTATTAAGCTTTATCCCCTTCTCCTGTTTCTTTCTCTTTCAGGCTCCTTCAACATACAACTTATGACCTTTGTATATGGAAGATATTTTCAATGTCACTGTCATCAAAATATTCTCCCAGGAACCATTTAGATGAACTTTGCAAAAGACATAAACATGTATTAGGTTCAATCTTTTTGTGCTTTGTCAAAATTTAAAATAATAGGAAAATTCACTTTATCTTTATAACAACTGGTTTATAAACAAAGAAGGATGGCGAGGCAGTTCATATAGCGGGGAGGTGGGCAGTAAGGTGGTGTTTCTTTCCAAATTTTGTTTTAATATTCTAGTAGGCTTTAACTTCTCATGTATATGAAAATAAAATGGGTTGTGAGTTACTGCATAATATCAAGGTTTTAGAAATCCTTACTTAATAATTTTACATATATACCATCAATATGTGTAAGATCTAGCTTAAATACAAAAAAGGCAATAAAAATATACAATGAATAGCTGAACTTCAAATTTATTTATTTATTACACTTATTACTATCATAGGCAACAGTTTATTATTCATCTTCCAGCCAAAATGCAAAAACACTTTGGGTCAGAAAAGGTCTTAAAAGTGGTTGTGAGAGATACCAACAAAATGAGAAAGGTTAGGGGAAATAAGGTGAAATGAGGCAAAAGGAGGTAACTCGATGATGGAGCAGGATTAACAGTCAGGAAAGAAGGGCTCCTGGACCCTCAAGACATGGTCAAAGCATCAGGAGCATCCATTTGCATGCCCATTTGTACTTTCCGTCTGTTTTTGCTGAGCTTGAAGCCGCCTTATTTTTGACAATGGGCTTTCCAATTGTTCTCTTTTTGTTATCCTGCAACATAATTAAACTTCCAGGACTGTCTTTTTGACTCCTTAGGCCAGTCTGACTATATCCAGCTGCATATCACACCAAGCCTGTTTTCACACAACTGGCATTTACGGTGCATGTATTCTGTGTCTGTGTATTCTTCCCTCTGGTAACTAACAAAGAATGTTATCATTATGCTGTAAATAATATGAGGCATGAAAAACTAGCAATTTATACACGATCTTAAAAACTTATTCTTCTTCGGGTGCACACATAAAGAATTAAATTATGAAAAATCATGGCCATGTAAAAATTACTTAAATTAAGATACTGACAATAGTATTCTTTAAACCAATGAAAAGTACCATTCTGATTTTTGAGATTGTGTGCATATACAAAGATGGTTCTTATTAAGGCATATTATCAAATTATATATCATGACAGCATTTGATTTACATTCAGCTGTTGCAAAGATCTCTCTCAATCCTCTGTTGACTTTATTAATTGCTTCTGTGAAATGTAAGCAGAGGTTTAATAGGTAATTATACTGCAAGGTCCTTTTCAAAGTGGTTCTATACTTGATCTTCTCAATTCATCTTGAATTTGTGTTTATTATTTCAGAGTTCAATGTGTATCTCTCTGATTAGATTGGAATGCGTTTGGTGTTTAAACTATTCGAGATGATAATTGCCCTTAGCAAGACAGCATCTAAAAATAAAATCAGAAAATCAAATAAATCTCCCTCTTATTATTCTAAGAAAAAGATCTTATATTTAATATTTAAAAGAGAAGCAGCTCAAAACTCTGTTTTTCTTTGTGTTCTATTCTTTGATAAACCATGATTTCAATGTTATTCTACAGGATGTATCACTGAAGTTATTTACTCACAAAACCTGGTTTCCCCTTAAATTCTTTCTATTTAAAAACAGTTGCAATGTTTGCGCATCCTTCTTTGTTCAGTTTACTACTTTTCAATTTGGATTCTCATATTGCAGTCAATCTAATATTTTTTAAATGGAATGTAGTTTGAATTACAGGAAACTAGAGACACAATACTCAAAGATGAGTGACAGTTGCCAATTTTCTTCAACTTGATAGTGGTTCACTGTCAGACATGTAACTAATGATTATAATTGTTGCAGAGGCTTGTAATAAGTATTTGGAGAATTCCTCTAAGTTTCAGAATAACGTGACTATGCCATCATCTATAAAATATGTATTTCAGTAGGCCCTTAAAATTTTATTTTGCTTCCTCTTGTTTTCCTAATAGTTGCAATTTATTTCTATTTGTGAATTTTAAATTTATAGTCTCAAATATTTGTTATTTACCCTTCACTAAATAAATCATGACATTCTTCTTGTCCTTACATGTTTAACTTGCAAAGGACTTCACAAAAGGAAAGGTAGAAAAGGAGACGGATTAGGAGTGGGAGACCTCAGTCTACAAGGTGACAGGAATGTGCTCGAATGTTCAGAACGTTATTGAAGAAACAGCAACATCAAGTCTTAGTTTTCTAAGTTAATTTATCTCTTGTCTCACTTTGAACTGGGCTTAAAAGCAAAAGTGGGACCTAGAGTGGATTTATAATCCTCCACTCTCAAGGATTGTGGGTTTCTGGTTAGTATTAAAAAAAATTTGCATTTAATTTTCATGAATAAAAAAGCTGACTTTTGATTTTGAATCTGGGTCTAACATGTTTGAAAGAGTGTATAGTAGCATGACAAAATGTCAATTAGGCCAGTGCCCACTGAACTTCAGCCATAAAAAAGTATCATTATAAATGTATCCATCCGTTGAAACAATATTTATTGAGTGCTTTCACAATGGTCAATTACTGTATCATAAAATCTCTGTGAAAGCAGCATGGAGTTTGGTAGGAAAAAGTGAGATCGATTTTATTAATGGCTGCAACACTTCATTCTTCTCTTATCTATCCCTTCGCTATGTGTATTTTTCTTTGATGTACAGTATGGCCATAAGACATGATTTGGTCAATGTGATGATAGTACATGTGACAGCTTTCGTCTTTGGAGTGTCCTCATGTGCTGTCTTAATAAGAATATATCTGCAAAACTTTCCAGTCCAAGAAAACTGAAAGATACATGGAATGTCTAGACCTGAACAGCAGCTTGAAGCCAAGCCCAAGGTAATCCTAGATTATCTGACATTCAGTTGAAGCAATCTTCAAATTCATTAATGAGAATAATGACTCTTGTTTTAAGCCATTGACTTTTATTTTGTTTTCTTTTTCTTTCTTTTTGAGACAAAGTCTTGCTCTTTTGTCTAGGCTGAAGTGCAGTGGCTCAATCTCGGCTCACTGCAACCTCTGCCTCCTAAGTTCAAGTGATTCTCCTGCCTCAGCGGCCTGAGTAGCTGGGATTACAGGTGTGCATGACCACGTCCAACTAATTTCTGTATTTTTAGTAGAGACACGGTTTCACTATGTTGGTCAGGCTGGTCTTGAACTCCTAACCTTGTGATCTACCCACCTTGACCTCCCAAAGCACTGGGATTGCAGGCATAAGCCACCACACCTAGCCTGTGGAGTTTTTTACTGGTGTTGTTGTGGTAATAGTTGACTGATAAAACACGGAGATGTTAACTATGAATTAGTAAGTACTGTGACAGAAATATGAACGGTTACTGTTGAACAAAAAGGAGAGACTCCCAATTTATTCTGATATAACTAGAAAACACTTGAAAAAAGAAGTAGTTTTTTTACCTCTGCTTTAAAGGGAGATAATTCTGCAGGCAAGGATGCAGATAAAGAATGTTTTGAATAGGAACAATAGTTTGAAAAAGTTATGAAAGGTGTTTAATTGCAAACAAAATTCAGAGAACATCAATATTTCTGTGTGTTTTATTTAATTTTTCAATTTTTATTTATACTGGGGGGGGTGGTGCATGTGCCCATTTGTTACCTGGGTACATTGCATCACGCTGAGGGTAAAGTATGAATGATCCCATAACCCAGGTACTGAACATAGTACCTAATGGTTAGTTTTCTAAACCTTGTTACCCTTCCTCCCCACCTTAGTAGTCTCCAGTGTCGTGTCCATTGTTGCTATCTTTACGTCTAAGAGTACCCAATATCTAGCTTTCTAGCTTCCACTTATAAGTGAGAGCATGTGGTATTTGGCTTTCTGTTACCGCATTAATTCACCTGGGATAATGGCCTACAGCTCTATCTACGTTGCTGCATAGCACATGATTTCATTCTTTTCTACGGCTGCATAGTGTTCCATGGTGTCTATGTACCGCATTTTCTTTTGTAATCCATGACTGATGGACACCCAGGTTGATTCCATGTCTTTGCCATTGTACAAAGTACTGCAATGGACATGCCAGTACATCTGCCTTTGGTAGAACAATTTACTTTCCTTTACATATATGCCCTGTAGTGGGATTGCTGGGTCAAAAATGGTAGTTCAAATTCTTTGAGAAATCTCTGAACTGCTTTCTACAGTATATGAACTAATTTACTTTCCCACTAGCTGTGTGTAAGCACTGTCTTTTCTCTGCAGCTTTCCCAACAACAATTGTTTTTTGATGTTTAATAATGGCCATTTTGACTGATGTGAAGTGGTATGTCATTGTGCTCTTGATTTGTATTTCTCTGATGCAGAGCATTTTTTTCCACGTTTGTTGGTTAGTTGTATGTCTTCTTTAGACAAGAGTCTGTTCATATAAATTGCCCACTTTTAAATAGGTTGTTTGATTTCTGCTTGTTGATTGATTTCTGCTTCTTGTAGAGTCTAGATGTTAGATCATTGTCATATGCACAATTTGAAAATATTTTCTCCCATTATGTAGGTTGTACATTCACTCTGCTGAGTTTCTTTTGACGTACAGAGCTCTTTAGTTTAATTAGGACTCACTTATCAACTTTTGTTTTGTTGCAATTGCTTTTGAGGACTTATTTATAAATTGTTTTCCAAGGCCAATGTCCATAATGGTATTTCCTAGGTTTTCTTCTAGGACTCTTATAGTTTGAGGTCTTACACCGAAATCTTCAATACATCTTGAGTTAGTTTTTGTGTGTTGTGAAAGGACAATTTCATTCTTTTGCATATGGCTAGTGAGCAAACCCGGAACCATTTATTGAATGGAGAGTCCTTTCCCCATTGCTTATTTTTGTCAACTTTGTCAAAGATCAGATGACTGTTAAGTGTGCAGCTTTATTTCTGGGTTCTCTACTCTGTTCTATTGGCCTGTGTGACTGTTTTTGAACCACTACCATGCTGTTTTGGCTACTGTAGCCTTAACAGTATAATTTGAAGTCGAGTAATGTGATGCCTCCTGCTTTGTTCTTTTTGCTTAGGGTTGCTTTGGCTATTCAGGCTCTTTTTTGATTTCCTATAAATATTAGAATAGCTTTTCCTAGTTCTTAAAAAATGACATTGGTATTATGATAAGAATAATGTGGAATTAGTTGCTTGCTTTAGGCTATATTACTATTTTGATAATATTGATTTTTTTCAATCCATGAACATAAAATATTTTTTAATTTGTTTGTGTCATTGATGATTTCTTTTAGCAGTGTTTTGTAGTTATCCTTGTAGAGATTTTTTACCCACTAGGTTAGATGTGTAGGTGTTTTTTTTTTTGTTTTGTTTTTTTTTTTTTTGCGGGGGGCATATTATAAATGAAATGTACTCTTGCTTTGGCTCTCAGCTTGAATATTATTGGTATTTAGAAATATGCCTGAGATTTTTACATTGATGTTTATCCTAAAACTTCACTGAAGTTTTTAATCAGTTCCAACAGCCTTTTGGCAGAATTTTTGGGGTTTTCTAGGCATATAATTATATTTTTCCATGAAAAGAGTCAGCTCGACTTTATCTTTTACTATTTGGATATCTTTTATCTCTTTCTCCTGCCTAATGGCTCTGGCTATCAGTTCTAGTATTATGTCAAATAGGAGTGGTGAGAATGGTTATCCTTGCCTTGTTCCAGTTCTCAAGATGAATGCCTTCAGTTGTCGCTCATTCAGTATGATGTTGGCTATGGGTTTGCCAAAAATGCCTCTTATTATTTTGAGGTATATTCCTTTGATATCTAGTTTCCTGAGGGTTTTTAACATGAAGGTGTGTTGGATATCAATTCCCTTATGAGGTGAATCATATTTATTGATTTGCATATGTTGAACCAACCTTGCATCTCAGGAATAAAGCCTACTTGATCAAGATGAATTAACATTTTGATATGCTGTTGAATTTGGTTTGCTAGCATTTTATTGAGAACTTTTGTATATTCCATCATTTTTATATATTCAATATATTCATCAAGGAATATACTAGGCTGTGATTTCCTCTTTTCGTTTTGTGTTTGTCAGGTTTTGATGTCAGAATGATGCTGGCTTCACAGAAGGAGTTAGGGAGGAGTTGCTCTACCTTGATTTTTGCAATTTTTTCAATAGAATTGGCACCAGCTCTTCTTTTTATATCTGGTAAAATTCAGCTGTGGGTCCATATTGTCTAGGAATTTTTTTTTGACTGATAGGTTTTTCATTACTGATTCAGTTTTGGAAGTTGATATTGGTCTGTTTAAGATTTCAATTTCTTCCTGATCCAATCTTGGAAAATTGTGTCCTTCCAAGAATTAATTTATTTTCTCCAGATTTTCTAGGTGTTCATAGTAGTTTCTGAAGATCTTTTGTATTTCTGTGGGATCAGTTTTAATGTCACCTTTGCCATTTCTGATTGTGCTTGTTTAGATCTTCTGGTTTTTATTCTTTGTTAATCTAGCTAGCAGGCTATAAATATTGTTTATCCTTTCAAAAACCAAACTTTTGGTTTTGTTGATTTTTATATAAATTGTTGATTCTCAATTTCATTCAGTTCCACCCTGATTTTAGTTATTTCTTTTCTTCTGCTAATATTGAGTTAATTTGTTCTTGTTTTTCCAGTTCTTCTAGGTGTGATGTTAGGTTGTTCATTTAAGATCTTTTTAGCTTTTTGAAATAGGTGCGTATAGCTATAAGCTTACCTTTTAAAACTGCATTTCCTGCATCACAGAGATTTTGGTATGTTGTTTCTGTTTTAATTTATTTCAAAGAATTTTTTTTTATTTCTGCCTTAATTTTGTTGTTTCCTCCATTTTGTTGTTTGCCTAAATAATATTTAGAAGCAAGTTGTTTAATTTCCATGTAATTTTGTGATTTTGAGAGATCTTTTTGGTATTGATTTGTATTTTTATTACACTGTGATACAAGAAAATGGTTGGTATGTTTTCCATTATTTTGAAATTATTGAGACAAGACTTGCTTTGTGGTTGAGTATATAGTTAATCATGGAGTATCCTGTCTTTTAGGTCCAATTGGTTAAGCATTGACTTTAATTCCAGAAATTCTTTGTTAGTTTTCTGCCTGTGATCTGTCTAATACTGTCAGTAGGGTGTTGAAATTTCCTCACTATTATTGTGTAACTTTCTAAATGTTTTTGAAGGTCTAGAATTAACTTTTTTTAATGAATCTGGCTGCTCCAATATTGCACCCAATATTAGATCAGCCAGATTCATAAAAAAAAGTAATTCTAGATCTTCAAAATATTGGGTGCAATATTGAAGCATATATATTTAGGAGAGTTATGTCTTCTTGTTGAATGAAACTCTTTATCATTACATAATACCCTTTTTTGTCCTTTTTTAGTGTTGTTGGTTTAACGTTTATTTTGTCTGATATAGAAAGAGCAACTCCTGCTTTTTGTGTTTTCCATTTGTATGGTAAATCTTTCTCTGACCCTTTACTTAAGCTTATGAGTGTTATGCATGAGATGCATCTCTTGAAGACAGCAGACCAATGGGTCTTTTCTTTTGTAAATCCAACTTGCCACTCTGTGCCTTTTACTGTCAAGGTTAATATTGATATATGAGGTTTTGATCTTATTGTGAAGTTGTTAGTTGGTTGCTTTGTAGTTTCTGTTGTATGGTTACTTTATGGGGTCTGCAGTCTATAAAAAAAAAAGTGTGTTTTTGTGTTTGTGATAGAAAGTAGTGTTCTTTTGTTTCTTTGTTTAGAACTCCCTTACATATATCATGTAAGTCTGGGCTAGTGGTGGTGAATTTCCTTGGTTCTTACTTGTCTGGAAAATCTTTTATTTCTTCTTTACTAATGAAGAAGCTCAGTTTGATGGAGTATGAAATTCTTAGTTGAATTTTATTTTCTTTAAGAATTCTGAAAATAGGCTGCCAATCTCTCTGGGGTTGTAAGTTTCCTGCTGAGAAGTCCACTGTTAGCCTGTTGACGTTCCCCTTTGTATGTGGTTTGACCTTTTTCTCTATTTGCCTTTAAGATTTTTTTCTTCAGTGTTGACCTTGGACAGTCTGGTGACCATATGCCTTGGTGATGTTCACTTTGTATAGAATCTCACAGGTGTTTTGTGAGTTTATTTTGTCTGGATATCTACCTCTCTAGAATATTAGCAAAGATTTTTTGAACAATTCCCTCAAATATGTTTTTGAGAGTGTTAATTTTTTCTCCTTTTTCAGGATTGCCAGTAATTCCTAGGTTTGGTCACTTTACATAATGCCATATTTCTCGAAGAGTTTGTTTATTTTTAAAAGTTCTTTTTTCTTTATTTTGTCTGACTGTGTTAGTTCAAAAGACTGGTATTCAAACTCTAAATTTATTTTCTTTTCTTGGTCTAGTCTATTGATAAAGCTTTCAAATATACTTTAAAATTCCTTAAGAAATTTTTCAATTATAGACGCTCTGACTGATTTCTTTTAAAGATGTTTATCACTTTCTTCATTTCCTGAATTGCTTTAGACGTTTCTTTTTGATAAATTTCAACCTTATCTAGGCTCTCATTTAAGTTCCCTGAAATCCATACGTTGCATTATCTGTCGTTTCTGAGTTTCCACCTGGTTACAGTTCATTGCTAGTGAACTAGTGCGATCCTTTGCTGCTGTCACTACATTCAGATTTTTATGGTGCCAGAATTTTTGTGTTAGTTTCTTCTCTCTTTCCCTATAACATTATTGTATTCTTTCTATTTTCTTTCCTCTCCTGTTAAGGGGCTGTGACTGTGAGAATGCTGGGTAAGGTATTTTTGCTTGACTTTTAGAGCCCTATGTGCTCCTTTCAGCAGATTTTATATTATACTGTTCTATTTGAACCTACAAGCCAGTAGATGGTGTTTATATACTTAATCCTTATTTATTGGCAGAAGTTCTCTGTTGCCTTAGGCAGTGGGCTGATTCATAAAGTGCATAGTGGTCTGTGCTCCCTGCTCAGCCCTTTGGAAATGGGGGCCACAAAGGGTGAGGCCAGATCAGGTATGTCTGCCTACCGCTTATGGAATGGCAGGCACAAGCATCAGTACTGAAGGATAATTCAGTGGGCAACCACTAAGCACCCTGAGGTGTGCCTAAATATGGAGCTGGGAAAGCTACTCAGCTCCAAGTTCTGTGCTTGGGGATGGGAGGCAGCCTAAACTCCTAATTTTAATAAGTAGGTGCTCCAGCTGCCTGGGCATGGAGCAGAGAGGGCTCCTCACGCCACGATCTCTGTACAGGAGGGATGAAGCAACTCAGAAGGATGAATCAGGCAAGTAGGTGCTTTATACACCTGGAGATCTGCTTGAGCATATAGCAAAGAGGGCCTCTGGACCAGGATCTCTGCAAAGGAAACGTGGAGCAGCTTAGGCTTCTGAACCAGGCAAGCAGGTGCTCCAAATGTTTGAACATCTGCCTGGGTGTGGAGCAGAGAGTGTCTCACCACATCAGAATTTCTGCATGGAAAGGTGGGGCAGTTCAGGCTGCTGATGCAGGTGAGCTCTGATACTTCTAATGCCTAGAGACCTGACTTAGCATGGAGTGGAGATGGCTTTACTGCATCACAGCTCTGTCCAGGAAGGGTAGGGTGGCTAGGGCTGAAGAACCAGATGAGTGAGTGCTCTGAATGCCTAGAGATCTGCCTGGCATGAGGGACTGTGCACCAGGATCTTTTTATCAGCTGTTTACCATCATGGGGGCAGTTTGCTGGCATTCTCCTCATGTAATCTGGGGTGTCCTTCATGATTCTGGTGGCTTCCGATTTTCCTTTGTGAATAAAATCTCAGAGTTGATCTTTGTGTATTATCTTGCTATTTCCAAGTGACTGAAGCACACTAAAAACCTCTAATACGTCATCGTGGAAATAAGCATTCCTATATGTTTAGAGTAACCTTTGCATAGAGTAACTAATGTAAAGTGAAACATAAAGCATAATTGGTTAAAATTTAAATTACTTATGAAATTCAAAATACTTTGAATAGATTTATTAATTTGCATGTCAAATATGTATTGAGTATTCCATGTTGGACTCTTTTTTAGGAATATAGCAGTGGATGAGGTCAATGTCAGGGAAGAGACAAAAAAGACAAATCAATACATATGATAACTTGCACTACTGATAAATTTGATCAAAAATTAGAAAGATTGATGTTTGATCATCTATAGCTGCTTAAATAATAGTTCAAAATTTAGTGTCTTAAAATAAGTTTATCATCTCATGATTCTGCTGGTTGAGCATCTCTAAACAGTTCTGATGCATATGATACCATCTGGGATTGTAGTTATCCTGGAACTCCATAAGTCTGAGTAGGTTCAAGATGACTCACTCATAAATCTGTTTTATTGGTAGAGACACCTGAAAGGTTAAAATTTACTGTATCTCTCTCTTTTTCTATATAATCTTTAGGTATTCTCCACTCCACATAGCTTCTCCATGACCTCTCCATGATGTCTCTCTAGCAAGAAAAGCAATTGTTTTACATGATGCCTTGGGCCCCCCAAAAGTTCAAAAAGGGAAGTTTCCAGGTCTTAGTAATATTTAGATACACAACCAGCATTGTCTTCTCTGTCATATTCTTTTGGTCAAAATGAGTCATAGGGCCAGTCCAGATGCAATGTAAAAGGGAACTTCACGAAAGCATGAACATTGATAGGTGTGGTACAGTGGAAATTCTGTTTGGAGAGTAGCTACTAGAATTGGGGTTAGAGTACCTTCCATGGAGTGGTCAGAGAGCATCCCTCTCATGAAATAACATCTAATGTGAGAGCTGAGTAAGGGAAAATGGAGGCAGTTACATAACAATCTGAGGAAAGAGCACTCCCTGAAGAAGGGCAGTATTAATGCACACAGATAAAAAGAGTTTGGTGTATCTGAAGAAAATATAGAAGAACCGTTTGGCTAGTGTCCAGTGGTTTTGAGACTAGGACAGAATTTTGAGAGCTAGTGTAACCGGGGTGCGGCTGTGTACTCAGCTCCCTCCCTTCTGCTTCCTTCTCATCTCCTTTCTGATGACCTAGGCAGTGTAAGACTGCTACCTCTTTGGGTTCTTGGACAGCTCGTAATAAGTCTAAAACTTCCTTATGATATTGAATAGGAGTTTCTGCCGAGGTTAGGAACCTTCTTTCCTTCCATGTGACAGCATGGGCATGCAGAACCAGGTGAGCATATGTGGAATCTGTGTACATTTATTCTCTTTCCTGTTCCTAATTTTAGAGTTTGAGTGAGGGCTACTAGTTCTGCCAGCTGGACACTAGTTTCAGGAGGAAGGAAATTACTTTCAGGCACTGTTTGATCACTGGCTACTGCATATCCTGCCCTTCAAACTCCGTTTTCCATAAATGAACTTCCCTCAGTGTGTAGGTTAAGGTCAGGATTGGCTAGAGGAGTTTCTAAGAGATCCTCTCGAGCCGCATAGTTCTGGGCTGTAACCTGCTGACAGTCATATTATTTGTCCCTTCCTCAGGAAGAAAAGTAGTGGATTGAGGACTGCACATGTGCGCAGCTGAAGAACAGGCCCTTTGAGCATTAAGGCCTGATATTTGAGTAAGTGGTTGTCAGACAGCTGCAAGCCTCTTTAGAGGCCAGAATTCCAGCTACATCATGTGGAGTCCATACAGTTAGATCTTTCCTTTGCAGTATTTCAACAGCTTCTGAGATCAGTATAGTCACTGTGGCTATGACCCACAAGCAGTGTGGCCAGCCTTTTGCTACTGCATCAATTTCCTTACTTAGGTATGCCACTAGCTGTGGCTTGGTCCCCTGAGTCTGGGTGAGAACCCCCAGTGCCACTCCCGACTTTTCTGTAACATATAGGGAAAAGTCATTCCCTGTAGGAGGCTTAGAGCTGGAGCCTGCAGTAATGCCTGCTTTAGGGTCTGAAAGACCGCCTCAGCTATAGGGTCCCATTGTATTAGATGGGTGTTAGCTTTTTGGATTTCTTTAATCTGAGTGAAAAGGGGTTTGGCTCTTTTACCATATCTGGGAATCCACAATCAGCAGAAATCAGTTATTCCTAAGAATCCCTGCAACTGTTTTAAGCTCTTTGGTTGAGGTAAGGCCATTATGGATTGGAGATGTTCTCCCTCAAGGGCCTGAGTGCCCTTAGACAAGCCAAGTCTTAAGTATTTTACCTCTTACTTACAAAGTTGGGCTTTTGGTTTGGAAACCTTATATCCACAGGTGGCTAGAAAGTTTAGGAGATCGTGGGTGGCTTGCTGACACTGAGTTTCTGAATTAGCAGTTAAAAATAAGCCATCCATGTGTTGAAAACCAGGGTACCCAGATGTGAAAAATTACTGAGGTCCTGAGCTAGAGCCTGGCCAAACAGGTGGGGGCTATCTTTAAAGCCCCAGGATAACACTGTCCATGTGAGCTGAGACTTCCGGTCTAAAGGGTCTTTGAAGGTGAACAGAAACTGGGAGTCAGGATGTAATGGAACACAGAAAAAGGCATCCTTAAGGTCCAGGACTGTAAGCCATTGTGTCTCTCCTGGTATTTGAGAGAGCAAGGTGTCTGCTTATTTACATATAGGGAATCTATCCTTTTCCTCTGGCATCATTTGGTCATGTACTTGACTAAGGTACCAGGTGTCCCCAAACTCTTGAGCTGCTGCTAGAGCAGCCTCTCTCTCATTGCTGGTTAGGGTCTGCCTAAGCAATAATATGATATCTTTCCAATCTAATTTGAAGGACTGACTCAGGCCCTGCAGAACATCAATGTACTTGTCTGGGTCATCTAAAAATTTTCCTAAGCCCACTTTGATTTGCTTTAAGTCAGAAAGTGAAAAGGGGGTATGTACCTTGGTTGGGCCAAATTCTCCTTCAACTGCCTGTAGGGGGCATAGCTGGGGCATCCTAGTAGCTTGAGGTGCCTTGGCCTTCCCTGACTCCTCTTGGGTTATAGGAGCTGAGGAGACCTGGTCAGCATCAGTGGAGGGAGGGGCCACAGGGAGTCCCAAATATGAGGGTAGTCTTGAGGAGGGGCTAGTAGGGTATAGGTTACAGGCCTTACACAGCTGAGGATTATCCCTTAAAGAAAAGACAATTTGCACATAGAGGACCTCAATCCATTTATCTTCCCTCTTACAGAACAGGCCTAATTGTAGAAGGGTGTTATAATTTATACTTCCCTGAGGAGGCCGGGTTTCTCCATTGGCAGAGGGTATGGCGGACACACTGCTTGGCAGAGAAAAATGAGCTGCTTATTCAAAGACTGCGGGTGAAATTCGTCTCAGTTATCCAGGATACACTTAAAGGGTGATTTTTGCCTTGGGAAGAGTAGCACCCATCTGAAATAGAACGCAGGGATACCCACATCCCTGGTTATTCCTTGCAACTTCTAGCCCTGGGGCATCCCCCAGTTATAGTGCCTTGTAGTTTCTTTGCATCCCAGATGCGTGGGTGCAGTCTTCTGGGTCCCCCATGTGCCATGCTTAATCACACTTACTGGTGTCATGGGCATACTTTCACTGTCTAAATGTCCTTATTGGGCACCATAAGGACATGGAGACTGCCGGGATTACTGGCCTTGTACTGTCGTGTCCTTGAAGAAGTAGGCCAGTCAGACTTAGGCAATGGTTGCCAATATTCCCTAGCAAGAGTTTAATTAACATAGGCCTGACCACAAAACTGCCCTAGGAGGATAAACTCCTTGAGAGGGACCCGTAAGCACAACCATTTTAAAGAAGGTAAAGGATGGCCACACAGCTGAGGCTCAACGTTCTCAGAGCCTGGGCCTCCTCCCCAACCTCACCTTCCATCAGAGGAATATGCCCTAGGGTTGTGGGGCCTGTAAGTAACTATTTGAGCCTTGGACCAGGTCTGACTATGGTATTCTACATGGAGTTCTGCCATATAATGAGCCAATCCTAGGCAAGACAAATTGTACATCATTAAATTCTGGCACCATTCACTTGACTCAGGAAATTGCAGGTGACAAAAAACACCATCTCCTATAGCCTCCAGTACTCACTGATAGACTCTGGCTCCATTAGGACATAACCTAGCACTGTGGACTAAGGGAATTGGCCCTGTGCATTTATACTGCAGGAGATCCTCTTAGGCATAAGCCTGAGGGCACCGCAGGCATGCATCCCTGGACTGCCACCCCAAAAGCCTCATGTGTAGGAAATATCTTAGAGGAAAGAGCCAGAAGGAAGTTAGCCTCACAGAAATCTGGATCCAGGAGGCTGCGGTCTGAAAGGCTGGGTATGGCTTGCACAGGCAGCAGACATTCCCAGCGCCTGGGCCAGCCACTCCAGTGACCCTACCACAGGCACTGCCGCTGCTGTGGGTCTGAAAGGCTGGGCTCACACAGCCAACAGCCTTTCCCACTGCCCTGCCCAGCTGCCACTGCCATGCACTGCCCTACGCAGGCCCGACCACCCACTTTCTGCAGGTGGCATCTGCCCAGCCTTGCCTCTGCCACTGCACCCGGTCTTTACCTCCTTAATAAATTTAAAAGAAGCAAAAGTACAGATACAGGAAGTAAAAGGGGTCCGATACCAATCACCACTCTGAAGTCTAATGTTCCTCCTGATTGGCTCGCCAAAGATGTAACCGGGGCAGGGGTGCGTACTCAGCTCCCTCCCCATTCTGATTCTTAGATCCTTGGTCTCTCTTATCCCAAGAATGGGGAAAGGGACCCTGGAGACATGGTGAGCTTACCCTTCAAATAAATATTGTGGACCCAAAGAGTTTAGCAGAGAGCTATTTATTAGGCAGAGAGAGAGAGAGAGAGCGAGAGCGCTCCCACACTGCTGTGGGAGGGGATCCAAGGAAGGAATCCATATAGGTTAGGAGTACCAGGGTCTAACCCTGGAATTATTCCCTCCCCATTTGTATTCTTGTCCAATGAGAGGAGTTCTTTCAAACTTCCTCTGGAGTGACTGATCTTTGACTTTGATACTGGATTGGCTGCTTGATCTGCAACAGAGCCCCCTCCTCCCAGAGCTTTTGGCAGACTTTTTGAACAGAGAAACCCACCTGGATTTCTCTACCTAGATGGCGTGCGGGAAAGTCAGACAAAAAACTTTAGATTTGAAATCCCTCTGGTTACCAGATGGAGGAGAAACCATGTCCCTCATGGACCAGGGAAGAGAATATTTTTTCTTCACACAGTCCCTCACTAGTATTAAAATCATAAAGGGCTCTGTAGACCTTGGTAAAATTTAGTAATTTATTGTGGGGAAAAAAAATGAAAAGTGAATAAAAGGTTTGGATTGGATTTTATTTCTTAAGTAGAAGACAGGCAACATTTAAATTTTATTAAAAAATACATTCTGAATAAAGCACTTTAACAAGTATAATAACAGAAACAGGGATACAAGTTAAGAGATAATTGCCATAGTAAAGGAAAGAAGTTTAGTGGCTTCACTTCTGATTAAAGCAAGACAGTTAGAGAGAAGTAGAGAGATCCAAGGAATATATTTGCAAGGTAAAGCCAATAATACTTGTTGAGGGATTGACATTGGAGGAAGAAGTTACAATAATACCATGACACACAACTGGATTTTTGACTTGGTGAATAATAAATGTTACTAAATGACATGGATAACACCAGGGAACTGTATTTGTCCTTTAGAAGCACGGCATTTTAACCCTTTCTTATGGATGGAGAGTACCTGCCTTAAAAAGAGCGAACATTTATTCTTCATTAGAAGTAGAATGCAGACAGTAAGTATTTCCCCACACTCAGTCACAAAAAGGTTAAGCACATATCCTAGGATATCTGAAAAGATGCATGTGTCTCTGGCTTTGATTTGGATCTAGAGATTTGAAGAAACTTGCAACGTCCATTCAAAAGAGCATGTTAAAAATATCTGTAGCCATACATAAGCCATGGAGAAGCAATGAATATAGCAGAGGAATGCAGTGTTTGATAAAACATAACTGGATATGCATATAACGTAGCCTGTCTGTATCAGTGACAATGCAAATGTTTTTGGTAGAGCATATTTTTGTGACATGATTTTGGACATTGTGTCTGCTTAAACTCTAAACCATGTGTTTTGAAATTCCCTTAAAGGGATGAGGAGTATTTTGGTAAAACACATTCATATAAAGGGAGGACGATAAATTTCATGACTATGTTAGGCTATTTAGTAAAGTTTCTGAGAGCTCAGTGATTTTGCTACATTATTATATAAATCGCAAGGAGGAGAAAAACTTGCCACATTTTCTTCTCTCTACCACTAAGAAAGAAGGCTATGTTTTTTAGCTTTGGAAAGCAATTTATATATAAAGCATATTGCTTTAAGTCATTCTTCAGGTGAGCAAAAGTCTTTGAGTTTTAAGAATGATAAAGTGAGAAGAAGACTTTTTGCTTATATGCACAGTAGTGCAAGCAATCCTATTACTTAGCCTTTTTAACCCAGACAATAAAATAATCGGAAGCATCTGGATGCAAGTGAAAACTGTAGCAAGTCCCAATAGAATAATGTGCAAGATTTTCAGTATTTTGCTCTTTTTTTCAATTCTTACTAGTGAAGTCATTTTGATAATAAAACTTGACAAACAATAATAAACGCACATATGACATATGCTGTCCATCTTAAACTGAGTGCAATGTGATCCATGAACCCATCCAGTTTAATGCATTTTCCCTACTAAGTGGAAGATTACATATAAGATGACCCCAAGCAATTACTGAAAACAGGTGAATATCCTGAGCAGATGGCTCATAATTACTGTTGTCTACGTCTCCCATTCTTCTGCCTTTCTCTTATTCTATATCTGTAGCTTTATGCAGAATTCTCTCTGACCAGCTGGATAAGATTAGGAAAAATAAAGCCTAGCACATGCTACATTACAATGCATTTTTACCTTAGGTGGAATTCTATGTAAAATACTATATCTCAACTAAGTAGAGAAAATAAATGACCCAAGTGGACAGAACTTATGGTAGTATGTTGAGTTGTCCCCACTGCTTGGAATGAGAAACAGCATGAGCTAAGGAAATACACAGATGCTTGGGTAGAGACTACTGTAGCTTCAGAATCAGGGACATAAAAAGACAATATTAGGAAATTGCTAGTAGGACTATGTTAGGGGTTGAATTACTTCCCCAAAAAAGATGGGCAATGAAGTTTTACTTTCTATACCCATGAATGTCACCATATTTGAGAATAAAGTCTTTGGCCGGGCGCAGTGGCTCACACCTGTAATCCCAGCACTTTGGGAGGCCGAGGAAAGGCAGATCATGAGGTCACGAGATCGAGACCATCCTGGCCAACATGGTGAAACCCCGTCTCTACTAAACAAATACAAAAATTAGCTGGGCATGGTGGCACTCGCCTGTAGTCCCAGCTACTTGGGAGGCTGAGGCAGAAGAATTGCTTGAACCCGGGGGGCGGAGGTTGCAGTGAGCCGAGATCATGCCACTGCACTCCAGCCTGGTGCCTGGTGACAGAGCCAGACTCTTGTCTCAAAAAAAAAAAAATAGTCTTTGCAAATGAGAGTTAAGATTAAGTCATTGGAATGGGTCCTAATCTATCGCTCTCCTTATGTAAAGGACAAATTTTGACAGAGAGACATATACACATACACACACAGAATATTGTGTGAAGATAAAGGCAGAGTTTGGGTAGATACATGTACAAGCCAAGGAACACCAAAGATTGTTAACAGACCACCAGAAATGAAAAAGAGGCATGGAACAGATTCTTCCTTACAGCCCCTGGAAAGAAACAACCCTGCTGACACCTTGATCTTGATCGTCTAGTCTCCAGAACTGTAAGACAATAATTTTCTCTTGTTTAAGTCATTTAGTCTGTGGTATTCTGCTACAGTAGACCTGAGAAGCTAATACAAGCTTTTTGGATGCACCTCACAAGAATTAGCCCTTGGCATGAGTGAAATTGTGCCCATTCAAAAGTGTATCCAGAGTCTAACATTGTGGAGTAAGTTACAATTAATTATGAAGACAACTTGATGTGCTCTGTGGGTTACAGTCATTATTGTTTTTCATCTTTCAGCTCAAATATTGAATCGATGAAATCAAGAAAACAGTGTCTAGGTGGTGCACGGACTTTTCTTCACCAAAGCCGACTAGGAAAATTCTGAATCTCCTGCACAATAGCAGAGTCAACACACAGCCTTCATAATGGTCCCATAATTCAGAGATGCAAATTAGTCAATCGGTGGTAGGTTTATTACCTTGAATTCACTTGTTTCATGGACGAGAGAAACACTTCAATTTCATCTAAATACTTATTCTGGCAATGTTTACTTTGTCAGACATTCATACTTTTGTAGCATTACTTCTGCGGACTTCCTGAATGACGTATTTATTATCACATATCTAGCACAGCACGGTAGTGTAAGAGATAAGGTAATGAGCTGAGGCTTACAGGGTTCTCTGGTCTTTTCATATGTCCTATTACCAGAAGCAAGAGATGGCAAAATGACTTATTGAAGATTGAAGACACAGTGTTAGAGTTAGCTTGAATCAACTTCTATGGCTGAATGCCACAGCCTCTGATTCCCCTTCTGATATCTTGAGAATATGTGCTGTCAAGAGATCAAGCTTACTTTTACCCAAAAAATGTTTCTTGCCCTTCGAACTGCCCTTGCAGTCAGGTCAAGAGCATACAACCTTGGATCCACCACTGAGATACACTCACTTTTTATTTTGTATCAAAATGTACTGACTCAAGTAAATGAAATGAAGTAAAATCTGCTATGAAAGCAAGGGGAAAGCAGTCAAAGCAATAGTCGTTTCTAATGACAGCACTGGATGTGGACTGTGGAGGAAATAAACATGGATTTATCAATATTATGCATTCTTTGCCTCTTTCCTTCAATCTCATCAGATATTTTATATTTACAAGTGCTATAAACTGAATATTTGTGTTCTTGCCAAAATTCATATGCTAAAACTCTAACCCCCAATAATATTAGATGATATTAGAAGGTGAAGCCTTGGGAGGTAATTAGGTTTAGATGAGACTATGAGGGTAGATTTTCCATGATGGGATTAGTGTTCCTATAAGAAAAAGAGACGAAAGCTCCCTCTCTCATTTCCAGGGGTCTGCAAACCAGGAAGATGATCCTCAACAGCAAGTGAACTGGCCCACACATTGATCTTGGACTTCCCAGCTTCTAGAACTGTGAGAAATACATGTCTGTTGTTTAAGCCACCCACTCTATGATATTTCTGTTATAACAGCTCCCACTGACTAATACGAGAAGATATTCATAAAGATGAGAATCTTTTCCCTGTTCCAAAATTTCACTTTGTATCTATTAACCTTCACTATACCTTGCCTGCCACAACTATCATCATAAAAGAAAACAACATATTGGATATAATACATGTTAGCTCATCAAGAAGGAAATGAGTCTCAATCTGATTTTGACAAGGGTATTAATAAAGGATTTTAAAACGATAATAGAAAACGTTAAATCCATTAACCAGTTTTGCCAAGGGAAGCAGTAGAGCGTATGTAAAGGAATGAATTTCGAAGCCAAACAGCCTGGGTTCAAGTCCCAGTTCCAATTCTAAATTATTGTGTTACCTTTACCAAGTTTCTTGTGGCTCAATATTCCTGTCTCCAAAATGGGGATACAAATTATATCTGCACTCTAGTGATGTTAATATGATTAAATGTTACAATCTTCTTACCTTTTCAAGAAGTGTCCAGCTTATAATAAGCAACTGATATTATCTATTTACATGAAGGGTTAGTGTACATGAGTGCATTAAAATATCATTAAGAGAATAATATAATACTAATAAAATTATATCATATGTCCTGAAAAGTCAACCATTCCAGCTAAAACATTTTTATAAGCATAAATTTAATCACATAATTTGAATAAGAAAAGAGAGTATGGACACTAACTTTTACTTTATAATGCAGAAAATGTATCAATGTGAGCAGAGCTGTCCCAATAGCAGCTAGACTGAACTCCCTTACTCCACGACCAATAAAATAGACAAACAGAAAAATCCCATCTGTCCATATGACAAGTCCAAAATCAGACACCTGTGTGGCAAATATGCATAGCAGTGAGTACAAAGATGCTCTAAATTTAGTACAAACCATATGCTCAATGATTTACTTAAATTGGATTGGGATGACGATCCACTATAGAAAAAGTCCACAGAGCAATTAAGGAACAACATGTTTTGCTGCTCTCATCTCATCTTCTCTCCTTTAGTCCCAGATGTTACAACCACTACAGAGACATTAATCAATTTGTTAATTTATTGTCAGATTGTTAAAGGTTTATGAAGATTTTGACCCATTTTGCTACATTTGTTTTGGCAGCAAGATTAATTTAATTATAATTGTCTTGGGGACAAAGGGAAGACAGTAGGATATCACATGTTATATCTGAATGGATTCATACTTTTACCAGACAATCTAAACATTTGTGCATTCCCAGTCTGCAAGTATGTGATTACCCTGAAGAAATGAAGGAATAAAAGTAGCTAACATCTATCTACATTTTCTGACTGAAATTACTTGGTTCCTTCACTTTTATTTCTCTAAAGGAAAGCCCATAAATTTACTTGACTTCCAATAACTCCAGTACTTTATTCACAGGTTTTTAATCTGCATTACTTTCCTACATTATAAAAGTCAAAATATTTACATTTTATAAACGATAATAAAGTTCTAGCTTAAGCCATCAGTATAATCTTTTCAATAAAATGTGATTCATTTTTTCATTTTTATTTGAAAGAATAACTCACAACATAGGTTTGGTTTTAATTTTGCGCTAATAAGTATCTTAAACATATTAATCTAGTGATGTTGTCTAGGACACGAACTCCTTGAGTCTAACTTTAATCATCTGTTAATAGAGATACTCTATGACTATACTACGTGACAGGGTTATTGTACAGATGAAACAGAATAATTGCATAACAGCATTTTAAATATTTTAGTGGGTAAGGCTCTATTGAGATTACTATTTTTTCCATGTATTTTTCTGTCATCAGTCCAGCTAGACTCCTTTCTACAAGATTAGCAGGTATGATACAGACACTAATATGATACTACTACAGATACTTCTAACACAGACTTGGGACCTAGTAAGCATATGTTAAGTACATTTGGAATGAACTGACTTTCATTTAATTAAATACACTGTGTAAATGAAAAAATGCCAGGTACAAAATGCAAAGCTCAAAGAAAATAATGACTAATTGTCAAGTAGTTTGGAAGAAAAATATATAAATACTCTGAGCCAGGGGTTCTCAAAATGTCTTCTACAGACCAGCTGCATCAGAATCACCTGGGAACTTGTTAGAAAGCCTGCAAATCTTTAGTCTGCAGTTCTGACCTAGTGAATCAGAAACTCCAAAAGCAGAGTGAAACAATTTGTAGTTTAACAAGCCTTCCGGCTGATTCTGAGTTATGCTAAAGTGTGAGATCTACTACACTAAACAATAATAGTGGGTTGGAAATGATTATTTTTATAGTCATGTAGAATCTCCTTTAGGAGACTGGGGGTATGAAAGTCAATGTTATTGAATAATAACATACATTTAATTACTGTACTTTAATGGAGGAGCTTCACTAAAACCCACATTAAAAATTCCGTAAGATGAGGTATTAATCTTCTACTCCAGCACTGTCCAATAGAACTTCTTGCAATGGTAGAAGTATTTTATACCCCTGCAGTCCAATTGAAATATGGCTAGTATGACTGAGACACTGAATTTTTTAGTTTTATTTAATTTTAAAGAATTTCAATTTAGGTAGCTATATATGTCTGTTGACAACCATATTAGATACAACACTAGTGGCTATTAATTCATTAATTAATTCATTCGTTTGTTAGAGATAAGGTATCACTGTTATCCAGGCTGGAGTGCAGTGGTACAATAACGGCTCAAAGTAGCCTCGATCCCCCAGGCTCCCACACTCAAATAATCCTTCCACCCAGCCTTTTGAGTAGCTGGAACTACAGTTGTAAGCACACCTGGCATTTAGTTTTTTAAAACAAAGATGAATATGTTGCCCAGGCTGGTCTTGAACTCCTGAGCTCAAGCAATCCTCCCACCTCAGCCTCTTGAAGTGCTGGGATTACAGGTGTGGGCCACCATGCATGGCCAATAGAGGCTATTAGATATCGCATGAAAATCTTCAACACTATATAAAATGAGATAATTTCTTCAATGGTGGAATCAATGAGTGTGTTTAAAGCCTAGAAAAAGTGGCATTTGGGTTGGGACTGGATGTATGGGACAGAATTTCTAAAGACAGAAATAGGAGAGAATGTAGAGAGGGAGTACGACATACTAAAAAAATGGATTGGCATACAAGGTTCAGAAGTTGGCCAAATTGGTTTGTGCAAAAAGTATATGCTGCGAAAGCATGGAAAATAAGGATGAACTTTGTTGCATCCAGAAAAAGAAAGGCAAAAATGTTTGTATTTTATTCTCTACTCCTTAAAAAATAATGAATATTTAGGCAAAGGAAGGATAGAATCTGTCAGATGCTTAATTGTTCAGGATACATTAAGTGATGGAAGGAGACAATTCATGAGACTCAATAAAATGAAGCTTGCAGGAAATAAGAGTACAAATTTAGGCATATCTCAGTTTAATTAGGCAATGATTTGAGTGCCTATTATAGGACCAGTATTTGCAAATACACTAATTATCAATGTTATAAAAGTACATTCTACTTTAGCCACAAACACATGAGGCACTAGTTTAACAAGCCAATTCCTAGACATCCCATCAAACTCACTAACTCAGAATCTCCAAGTGTCAGGCCCAAGAATCTATAAAATATTCAGCAATTTCAATGGTAATTCTTTAGAGCACAAACATTTTAGAACTACGAGGCAAGTGATAAATAAGAAGCCAATTTAGATGGATTCTCTATATAATTAGGTAAATATATAGTACATAATGAATTGGCTGCAATATTTGCTGACCTGTGGCTTGCACTGAGTTTAACTTATTTATTTCTCTGTTCTACCATTCTCATAAAATTTAATGAATTCTGAGAACAAGCTATGTGAGTTTTTTCATCTATGGAGTCATTCAAAGTGACATTTCAGATTAAGTCAACTATTGCTATAATTTAGCTTAAAATCATTTTCACCTGAAGAGGCCAGATAATTTAGGAAATGGAATTGGATGTTAAACTGTTTAAATGATCACATCAGCTTGATGCATTGCTTCGTGATCAGACATATCCCTACTGTGTATTCCCAATAGATTCACACTCTTCATTTTAAGAATCATTATTTTATGTTCCTTTTGTCATTGGGATTGTCCTTTTCTGTTAGGATATTACACTGTGTGGAATATTCCACACCCGTTTCAATGGGAGAAACCCCCCAAACAGTTACATGAGTGCATTTTCAGGTCTATCTGACTATATAGTTAAGAATATAACATAAAACAATATTTTTCTGTGTTGATATACCTTGCATCTTACTAGCTAGTTAAAGGTTTATAATGACATTTTGTTTTGTGTTTATACACTTTGTAGCTTATTTAGACTCCAAGAAATTGGGCATGTCATTAATTCAGTGAAGAAAAAGGAGTGAGGAGAAAGACTCTAAAAAGGACAGCAGTTTTGATGCTGTGTCAGTGGCGGAAGTAAGCAAAATGAAATGAGTCACTTCATTTCAGTCACAGTGCAATAACTGACTCTGTTCACAGTCTTCATTTTCAAGTTAAGTGACTGAATTGTGAAACATAGATATTCTCCAGACTTCATTTTACCAGCAATGAATTCTATTTCCTGCATGCTGAAGTGACTTGTTAATACATTGCTTTTGATATATGAAATGAGAGTAACGGACACACTTTATAAGAAAAGATACACATTCCCACTTGGCTTACAAAATGCTGTTCCTTTTACCTGCTACAGTTGATTAAGAGTAAAGTATCAGTATTCATCAGGGAATTCTAAGCACTGTAAATTTCTCTGGACTCATGGTGTGTTAGACATTTTTCTCTATATAATTTAAGTCTGTTTACTAACTCTTTGCATATAGCTTATGCAGTGTGGATACTGAAGAATTGTGACTCTACAACCAGAAATTAATATATACAATAAACATTTACATTCCATACCTTAAATATTTATAAAATCTCAAAGACTGCTAGGAGCTTCTTCCATTTTAAATTGCAATCATGAAAGTGAAAACTGTTCAGTTATTCTCTGAAGAGATACTCTACTAGGCATGAAAATAGTTTTTTAAAAAATAATGTTACTTAATTGTTACTATTTCCTAATACATCTGTATAGCTACTCTATGCAATTTTATAGTTCAACTATAACAACGGGGGCAAAACACTTAATTTACATTATAATAGCAATAGAGTTGTGCATAAAAGTCCATATAAACCTAGTAAATAATAAAACAGCCAAGTTGACTATATTGTAATGGACTTTAAAAAATGACTCAGTTTTCTTTTGCACTAATTTTTTTTTCACATTGTTAAAATTGCTGATCCTTGTGAAATGGAAAAATGCTCTATTTCTCTGTTGTTCTAGCACACTACTAGTTACACAGAGTCATTTTACAATGCAGGCATTTCACATACAACCCTGCTCCCGTATACCTACTTCTTCAACTCAGGCAAACTTGGTATCTTAAAATGAAGCTAAATTACCCAGTAACAATGGCCCATTCATTTGCTGTGAACTCACGGCCATTTTATAAGAGCAATAAGGTGAGGTCAGCTTTGACTATAAATAGTACTTACTAAATAAATTGGACATATAAAATTAGTTGTAAATCCAATCTTGTTGCATAGCAATCAGGCATATCAGATAAGAATTTTTGTAAAAAGGATTATCATACTGGAACTGTTTTTACATACCGATATTTACGTATTTAAAAATTTTTCTGAAATATGCATAATTAGCCACGAAAATATGTACAACCTTCTTTTTAAACATCCGGCTGTTTTCTTAGTCTCTTCATCTAGATACCTAACATACCCTCCCTGCAAAATTGTTGCTCTGCTGTCTATTTTATTTACCTTCATAACACCACCTTCTGAATAAACACCCCACCCAACGTCTATGTTCCTGACATCTGGTGTATGCAAATACCATAGGACTAAATCCAGCATGAATTCTTCATCCCAGGGCCTGCCCAGTATGGATGAAGCAATCTTGATATCCTACTGGAAGGAGGGTTTCGGGGGTAAATCAGTTGCAACTTAAATGAGACTTTAAGGAAGGAAGGCCACCATGCCATTTTATACAAAGCAAGGGATGGTAATGGTTGGAAATCAGAAAGACTTGTACTTTATTAAACAAGGCAGGTGAGTTATTAATTCTGGAAACATAATAAATTTGTCAAGTCCGATAAAAAAGTAAAAAAACAAAAACAAGGAGGTGTATTTTAAAGGGCTGCTGTGTGAGAGGCAGAAAATACACTGAATACTGTGTGAAAGGAAACAATTGGGTTTAAAGGCCTTAGAAAGACTTGATCAAATTCTCTAGTTGCAAGGTGGGATTTAAATACACTGTGGGGAGGCTAGTCTCTTAATGGACGTATTTCTTTTTTACATGCTTTGTAAATGAAAATATCTCTTTACTAAATTAATTTTTCCAGCATTTATGTGTAAATAATTAATGACTATTTAACCATGTCTGTGAAATAGCTGATGGTTCCCAGGTAAGGAACATTACTATCAAAAATGAGGTATGAAAAAAAAAATCTTTGATTCTTTAAGAAAATTGAAATAATTCTCTTTTAAAAGAAACATCCAGGCATTAAAAGACCCACATTTCTGTTAAGGATAAATTTCTTCTAGGGAGTTCATAAACTACTTTGTGAAACAAATGGGGACTTTAGAGCAAAGAAATGTTACACATCTGCTGTAGAACTTTAGGTTTGTATCCACCAACAATTTACTTCACTGGGAAAATTTGAGATGAATTACCCAGTCCTACTATCTTGTGCAGCTTCTGTTGCTGCTTTAACCTGAATATATTTCATAAGTACTTCAAAAGAAACCCAGAGCAGAGGAATATGTCCTTTCTTTTTCAACATGCAGACCCTACTCTTGAGTGCTGGAATTGCATTTTATATCTGGTTTGGAACCCAGTTCTTGAGAGCTGAACGTAATCATCCTTAATCCGTTTGGCTGCTTACTTATTGCTTTGAAGAGTGGGGAGAAAGGAGCTTCCATTGAGTTTCCTTTACAATCCGTGCCTCTTTAAAGAGTGCAGGTGAATAATCTATATTTCAAAGAAAGATGACCTTTACTTGATTTAATGAAATCTCTCTTTCAATATCGGCAATGAGAAAGTGATTAAAGCTTTGGTTGATAGGCAAGATGTATTTTAGGAACAGATAAGAATAAAGGTCAGACACTGTCAGAAAGGATTTTGACTTTCTTTAATATTTAAGTGCTTCATATGAATCATGGTTTATGCATTAATAGTATATTTTTAAGTTGGATTACAAGTCCTGCATGTTTTATATAATTCATAATTGGTTTCTGACATAAGGTAAAGATATTGTGCAAAGCAGGTATATTTTTGTCAGGATTTTCATAGAGACTAGACCTATTTTGTTCTTAAAAGATGATAGGAGAAGATAACAGTCATTTAACACACTGCTTTAGATAGTTTACAATTCTGTTGGATATGATTTTAAATTATAATTAGTTTGAATTTCAATGGCTATATTTTGCTGTCACTTATATTCAAGGAATTTCTCTCAACAAATTAATGAAAAATAAATCTAACATTTATTGAGGATTCATTAGATAGCATGTGCTTTTCTAAGTGCTGTGCAAATATCGATGCATTTAATCTGCCTGTAGACCAGTGCTTGACCCACCATAAAGATGTGTTGAAGAATGAACAACTCTATTGATCAGGATTGTTAGTTGTTCCCGTTTTATAGATGGGGACTTTGTGACAGAGAGAAGTTAAGGAGCTTGCCCCTTGCCCCAGATCATAAAGTAAGTAATTAGTGAAACTGTGTTTCAACACAGGTCCCATGCTGGCACCCACATTTCTTAACATGACGCTCTTCCATGGGTCTTAACACTAACTATAGCATATAAATTACATTTAAACAGGTTTTATATAAACATTTTTGCTCACCTCCATTTATTCCTAAAATCAGAGTGTATCTTAAAATCATATGTATCTTATCCACCTTTTAAACATTTTAATCTACACTAGTTACACCTATCTACACTTTATAGGTGAATGCTTGCATGATTAGTTGCTATTGTATATGGTAGGATATGTAAGCAATGACACAATAAATATATAAAGATAACTCTTAGGGGATTAAAAAAGAGGTAATAGTCTATTTCTGGATTCAGACATATTTTATTGAGGAAGAAGAATTTATGATAACCACTCAAGCAAGGCTTCGACTGTTGACAACGTCTCAGGCAGTGAGAACACCACAAAAATGATAATTACAGTGACATTATAAAATATTTCATGGAACTCAACTCACAGCTTCAATCATTGTACATTCTAAGTTTCTTCTATCTGAGCAAAAATGTGACACATTCCCTGACACTATCAGGGTTGTTAATGGTGCCTCAAAACTGTGACATCATCAGCTTTCTTTATCAAAGCCTTTAGACTGCCCCTTGTAAAATCCAGGATAGTAAGATAATTCATAATTAACTAGGAAAGAGAACTTATGTAGAATCCTTGGTCTAATGTGTATTAGTGCTGTCATGTTGGGCAAAATAATTAGCTCCTTTGAATCTATTTTCTCATTTGTAAAATGGAGATAAATGTTAACGTTATCTTCTTAAGAGAGTTTTCTGTGAGACTCAAATAAGAGCCTTGTAAATTACAATGACAGTGCATTGTAAATTACAAAATGTTACCTATCTATTTCATGTAAAATGTCACTACCATGCAAAACATTCACTCTATTTTACTTCTACCCTTTTAAGTGGTGTTACTACAGTGGAAATATAAGAGCTTTTTCTATGAATACTCTTAGTAATATATGAAGACAATATAGACAGATTTTTTTTAAAGATTTGAATTTTTTAAAGATTTGAAAATAAAAAACGAAGAAAGTCAAATATTTTAGATATTTAAGGGAATACTAGAAATCATAAGAAGATAATTTGAGAAATTGAAAAAAAAGAGAAAAATACCTGACAATATCTGCTGAAAACTGAACTCAAATTCAAATCAACAGTATCAGAGGCAGCAGCTCAGAGAAAGTGCTGTCCACCGTGGCTACTGCTCAAGTCTCCTCATTCCATTGCCAGGAGGGGATTTCTCCCTGCCCTCACACCCATGCCCCCAGGGTCCCCATCAGTCCTTGCCCAGACATCATGAAGGCCAACTTCATTATGCCCTGATTCTGGTTCAAGTCAGTCACCATCTGAACTCAGGGATTACTAGATTATTTTCAATTCTTGTATTTTATTCTCTTAGATAGCTGTGTACAAGCCCTCTTTGGACTATTTTATCTGACCCTGAACAACTCCTCAGTTTTTCCATCTGGAACATACCATTATCAGCAAAATCTCCTGAGGCTCAATTATTTCCCTAAAGATTCTTTTTGACTTCTTGCTCTAACACGGCTTTCCTCCGCAAGACTTGGCTTCGTATGAAACCTCCCAAATGCCCATGGTCATATTCTTTTCCATGATTCACCTTAAAGAGAGGCTAGGTGTCCTTCTTGAACCTCATGCCCATTTTCAGACCATTTTTCCCGTTTTCCTCCTAAAAGCAGGCAGTATTGAATCTCAAACTTTCAAGAGTATATCATACATATGGCTCCTCATTTCAGTCGTTTGCCACATGGCAGGGTCAGTGTCCTCATAGGTTACCCTTTTAGTACCTGGATTTTCAGTTTCTTCACTTCTTTCCTATTTATCTTATCTCCTACCCTATGTCAACATCACACTTTCCAAGCCAAAACTCTAAAACATGTCATTACCAATAATTTTAGGCCCTCCATAATCACAAATTCAAGCATTCAACTTCACTCTCTCTTTCATCCATACAACTCTACCCAGACACTCCTAATTTCTTTACCCTTCTTAGAATTTTAATACAATAATTATTTTTTCCTTTTATAGCCTCTCACTTACTTTCTGATCTCACTTCACTTGCTATCCAACTTAAATTCCATACTTCAGCAATGTAAACTCTGTTTATTTTGCTTGATTTCCATTCCTCAGATACTCATGGAAAATACCCAGCCCTGCTAAAGATCTGTGGGGTCGGCATCTACACATGCAACTATACTATCTGGTCTTACTGGCAGATACGAGTTACTACCACTCATACCAATTAGACCTTTAATGTTTTCTGATATTCTTACTACATTTCCCTTATTCATTCACTTACCCAAGCTCATGGATATTAAATTTCCAGTTTTCTCGGCTGAAACTTCCACAACTTCATTCTCTATTCTTATGGATAGAAAATGATATTTTTTATTTTACTAAGAAAATATAAATGACTAGCAGGAAAAAATATTCAGAACAACCAAGAGCCGGTCTTTTCATTTGTTCCCATACTCCATTATATTAACATAGATATACATTTTGTGCTTTTGTCTAAGGCCAGCTCATCTTTTTTTGCATTATATCTCAAATCTTCTCACCTAAATCCAGCCCATTATGTCGGTAACACTTGCACTCTCTCTTGCTGTTTGTTCCTCTCCATCTGCACATAATCATACTAATATTTTTCCATCTTAAAAATTTAATAAACAAATCATTTTCCTGAGCTCATATCCTTCTTCAGTTAATCTAGTAAATTCTGTCTTGACATCACAAAACTCTTACTATGACTAGAAGGGCAAGAACTTTGCAGCTGGTTTGACTGGGGCACAAAAGTTAAGGAGGAATTAGGAGGTTTTAGGACATTTCTAAAACAAGGTGTTGTTTTTAAGATTTTATAAGCCATAAAATTGAGAAATTGAGATTCAGTCAGACGTAGCCGTGTGTATGTGTGTGTGCGTGGGTGGGGCGGTGTGTGTGTGTGATCAGAGTGTTTCCAGCCAGTAACAATAAGCAGTCATATTTACTTCTCATACTTTATTTAAAAAAAAAAGAACGGGAGAGGCATGGAACCTCTCACGTACATACAAGTCAAACAAAAGCCAGAAGTACATTTTTTTGAATTAGTACCTGAAAAATGCTGAGCTGGCCTTAGGACCACTTGAATCCAAATACTTTCTTCCAGTGTAACATATGATCAAGAAGAAGCAAAAATAGTACTGCTGTTTTTAAAGCTGGTACATTTGTATAAATTACAAAAACAACTTTTCCTTGTAAGAACTATGCTAAAGTGGAAATGCAAATAAAAATTGAGAAGAAAATATCTGCAATATATGTTAGAGATAACAGATTAGGAATGCATAATATTTATTAAATACGTGTATGTATTTATACAATTTTACAAATTGAGGGCCGAAAGAACTACAAAATAATTAGTAAAAAGCATAAACACTGGGAGGTCAAGGCAGGAGGATTGCTTGAGCCCAAGATTCCAGGACCAGCCTGGGCAACACAGTTAAACCCTGTCTCTACGAAGAAACACAAAACATTTGCTGGGTGTGATGGCATGCACCTGTTTTCCCAGCTACTAGGGAGACTGAGGTGGGAGAATTGCTGAGCCCAGGAGGTGGAGGTTGCAGTGTGCCAGGATCCTGCCAGCCTGGGTGACAGAGAGAGACACTATCTCAAAAACAAACAAAAAAAAACAAACAAAAAAAAGCATAAATTCTTCACATAAAAGCACAAAAATGACTTTAAATACATAAAAATATATTCAACTTTACTCATCATCAGTGAAACTCAATTCAAACTAGAATGAAATACCATTTCTCATCTGTCAAACTGGAAAAAAACTAAGAAGATGGATCTCACAAACTGCTGACAAAGCTGTGGGGGAAACAGGCACTCTCATATATTGCTATGAGAATACAACTCATAAAATATCACTGTAGTAGAATTTACTAATACCTAAAAATTATGTTCGCATTTAGTCTTCATTCCAGGAATACTGAAAAATCAGACTAGGGATTTATTATAAAGATAATCTTCCAGCAAAATAAAAATAAATCTGCACAAGTTTATAGATCGCAACATTATTGAATTTCTAAACCATTGAAAATTACCTAAATAAGAAACATAGGCAATTGAGCAAAATATGGCTTACTGAGATTAGAAAGAAGTATTACGTAGCTGCACAAAGGAAAGACCCCTATTTATTGATAGGTTAATTTCAGACATATTAAGTTAAAAATGGAAAGGAGCAAAAGATTATATACATATGTATGTATGAACAATCTTTTGGGTAAGAAAGAAGAAGAAATAAGAAAGCATACAGGTGTCCATTTATTTTGCTCATACACATTAAACATTTTTAGCTAGCATACTTCTTAAGAGTTGCTGTGTTCTCTGAGCAAAAAAACAGAGGTCTATGATGTTTGTCTGCAAATTATTGATGATGTTAATTTTTATCAGTAGGTTAAAATGTTTTTAATTTTATTCACTTCACAATTACTACTTTTCCTTTTGTAGTTAACAATGAACTTGAGGAGCGGAGGCTTTGACAAAACATAAATATTCTGTTCTTCATAAAATGACCTCTCCTGCTGATTAAGCCTTTATTAATGATTCTTGGTGGAAAATACATTATATGTTTGTTGTTAAAGGTAATTCTCTAACTTTATTGTTTCTACTATATGTATTAATTGTTAGCCTGTTGAAATAATTTTCCTTCTTTTGGTTTTTTTTTTGAGACAAAGTCTCAATCTGTTGCCAGGGTGAAGTGCAGTGGCGAATTCTTGGCTCACTGCAATCTCTACCTCCCGTGTTCAAGAGATTCTCCCGCCTCAGCCTCCCGAGTAGCTGGGATTACAGGTGCGCCCCATCACACCCAGCTAATTTTTTTGTATTTTTAGTAGAGACGGGGTTTCACCATGTTGTCCAGGATGGTCTTGATCTTCTGACCTCGTGATCCGCCCACCTCAGCCTCCCAAAGTGCTGAGGTTACAGGCGTAAGCCACAGGGCCCGGCCATTTTCCTTCTTCTTAATTAATTTATTCATTTACTGTGTACTTCTGTATGTCCATATGCATGTACAGATGCTCCTCAACTTACAATAGGGGTTATGTTCTAACCAACCCCTCATAAACTGAAAATAATCAAAAGTTAAAAATGCGTCTGTTACACAAAACCTACTGAACATCACAGATTAGCCTAGCCTACCTAAATATTTGCAAATCAATTACATTAGCCTATAATTAGGTGAAATCAACTAATATAAAGCCTATTTTATAATAAAGTGCTGAATAGCTCATGCAATTTATTGAATGCTGAAAGTAAAAAACAGAATAGTTATACGGGTACTTGAAATATAGTTTCTACATATCACTTTTGGACCATTGTAAATTCAAAAAATGTTGGAATTCACTTAGGGTGATTGGCAAAATATTACAGAAAATATTAAAGATATATTAGGGAAAGTTTTAGATTAGTCTCCAGCCTTTTGGAAGGCCAAAATGTTTTACTGGGGCAGGCCAAAGGCGGCCCACCAGTCCATTAAGTTAGGGAGAGACAGAGATTATCAAAGGCCTTACCCTGCACTCATTTGACTCCGTTCTATTTACTCATGTAGATTTTGTGCTGGGTGATCTCTCTGGGGAAGATCACAGGGGAATTTCCTGTTAATAACATTTACTCTGGGCCTTGGAACCTAAAGCTTTTATCAGTCTTAAAACCATTCTCTTAACCATGTTAATTATCCACAAGTGTGTTAACTTAGAACTTTTGTTATGAATAAAAGTGTGGACAGACAAAGGATCTGGGTTGATTGGTTGCATTTCACCCTCTGAAAGCAGCCAGCGGCCATCCCCTAGCGCACTTGAAACACCGTAATGGTGTGAGACTGCATTCATTCATCCGTCGTTAAGTCAGGGTCTGCAGGTCAGACTTCATCAGCGGTGAGACCCACGTCTCAAAAAATTGTTAGGTCTAACCACTGTAAATTGAGAACCACCTGTATTTATTTTCAATAGAGACTCATAGTCTTGCTTTATTCAATGAGATAAAATTCATTAACATCTTTACATATGTTTATGATCAAATTGTGCCTATGTGGCTAGTTGAAACTCCTTCAAGCTGGTTGCTCTATCTTCTAACACACTCTCACCATCATTTTATTCACTTTCTGGAACATCATGCAAGATATTTCCATCTCATTTTGTAGCTTCCTTGTCCCAAAACCTAGAATTAGTCAGTTTTTAAAAATTCTTAGTTTTTTTGTAGTGTTTAATGGTAATCTAAATCACAATCTGGTGATCAATTGTCATGTAACAAGTTACTCCAAAACTTGGTGATTTAAAACAATAACAAACATGTTATCTCTTACAGGAATTTTAGAGGACTTGATTGGGCAAGTCTGGCTTGGATTTCTCATGAAGTTTCTTAGGTGTACAGTAGAACTTCAGTAATCTGCGGGGGTTAGGTGGAGGGGAGAATTGGTTGCAAGAGATAGGTGAGGAGTGACACTTCTCTGAGTGTAACTTTGACTATCCAAATCAATTTTTAATTTTATATATATATATATATTAAATTATACTAACAAATGGGAAATAAAACCTTATATACATAAAAACAAATGAATCCAACTTTATTTCAAACCATAGTAAAAGTAAAGGTTTTCAAATTGAATAGAAGATATCCTATTACATGTTGGATAGATTACTTGGACTATATACTCTCAGACCAAAGAAAAACAGATCAATGAACAAATTTTGAACCTTTCTCAGTCAGACTGAGCATAGAAGGTATGAAGCAATTTTAGGCCTATTGAAGTCTTTATCAGATGAATATAATTATATTCAAATGCATTATTTTATAATTTTAACACATATGCATATACATATGCAAATATATATGTGAGAAAAAAACCTGATAAACAGAGCTAGGAAAGGCCATGAAAGAGAGAGTTCTTATGCTTGTGTGCCTGATAACAAAAACTGTCACAAAAAGCTATAAAAATCACAACCTTGCACAAAGATAATTGCAAACTTACACGAAAAAATACTTCTGCAAGGACGTATGCCAAGTAATTGCTTGTGTAACCTCAGAGTGGCATCACCTTTGTAATTGATCTATTTAGCCAAAGATAATTATCTCGAAGCAATTATTTCATCCTCTTTATTTTTTTTTCTTTAAATATCCTTGTATTCTTTTATCTCCCTGAATACATACGCAGTTTACTATGGCACTTGCCTTTCCATTGCAGTGCTCTATTCCAGAATAAATACTTCTTATAGAGACTCTCTGTTATTCAGGTTAACAGTTATTCTATCTATCTATCTGTCTATCTATCTCTGTCTTTCTATGATTTATGTATTTATCTGCATGTATGTATATAGCTCTGTTTACTTAAAAGGCCTAGGAGCAATAGTGTACCAGCAGAAATGAGTAAGCATAATGTCAGTGAATCTTGGGGTTTCTGTTGACATCAGCATCCAAGATTCTTTGAATTCTGAATTCTGTTGAATTCAGCATCCCAGTGATTGTTACTTTCTGGTATAATTACCTTTATGTAGTTTATTTTCATACTGAACCAGAACTCACCTAGCTGAGAGATACCAGAAGTCACCAGTAACTCCCTAAACTATGCCATAAAAAACACTGACACTTCTGAGACATGCAGGCTGACTGGTTTTCTGTTTTGATGTGGTCTAGAATAAAAGAACAAAAGCCTCTTAATCAAGCTGTAGGCTTACCTAACTTCCAGCCATTCAGCAACAAAATACCCAAGAGATTATTAACCACAGATACTGCTTCAGGGGGCTATGGACTCTCCTGGGGTCCCACATATGCAGCAAGACTTAAACTTCAACTTAGAGTTACCCCTTCCTCATTTTAATGCTAAAAATCACACCCAGGGGAGGATATTACAATGCTATTACATGCTGTCTATAAAGAAGCATGTTGAGCCACTGCGCAAGCACTAGAGAAACCTCTTCTACACAAGCACTAATGAAACCTTTCCCTATTGAAAGACCCTATAAAACTAACCCACACACTGTGTTTTTCCCTTGTGCACAAGCTAAATAAACTTTGTCTTTGTTGCTATGTCTGGTGACCTCTCTTGATTTCTGCTGTGGGAGATACAAGAACCCAGGGTTCTGATAACACGTTTATCTTGTTTCCTTGAAACATTCACTCTAGGGAAATCCAGCCACACTATCATGATAACACTCAGCCATTCTTGGGAGATGCCCATGTTGGAGAGAAATGTAGGTCTCCCTCAAACATGCCAGCCATGTGAGTGATCCATATAGATCCTTCAGCTCAGCCAGGACTTCAGAGCACTGTAGATCCAGGGGACACCTGACTGAGAAAATTCATCTGAAATCTTAGCAGGAAACACTCAGCCAAGCCACTCTAGAATTTCTGACCCATAGCAACTGTAAGAGATAATAAATACAGAGTATTGTTTTAAGTCATTAAGCTTTGGGGAAACTTGTTAGACAACATTTAATCCCTAATACAGTTTCTAAATAACATTAACCACTAAAAGCAACCAGGAATACTTGGAAAAATGACTGCTTCCAGTCTGGGACAGGGAAATTAGAAGATGAAATCAAAACAGCTTGCTATACAAGAAAAGTAAAGATATGTTTAAAAATAATTATGGTTATATGTGAAAAAATAAGGTAATTCAGGTTGGCGGAGTTTCAACTAGCAAAACTGGTACAATTTGGCATCAAAACTTATAAAGATATGAAGTCTCATTGAATAAAATAGGACTCCATGAATGTATGTGAAAAAGCAATACATGCAAAAATGTATACAGGTGTATATAAGTATATAAATAAATATGAGAATAAATAAATACTGGAGAAGAAAAATTCTTCATTTTAGTAAAATAGCTTATAAATATAGATGAAATAATATAGTTAGATATGTTAATATTTTTATAGACAACATATTAAAAATGGATTCTGGTAGGAATCATCAATACTTTCTTTGCGGGGGGGACTCAGTTTCACTCTTGTCACTTAGACTGGAGTGCAATGGCATGATCTCAGATCCCTGTAATCTTTATCTCCTGGGTTCAAGTGATTCTCCTGCCTCAGCCTCCCAAATAGCTGGGACTACAGGCCTGTGCCACTACACTCAGCTAATGTTTTTGTATTTTTAGTAGAGACAGGTTTTTACCATTTTGTTCAGGTTGAACTCAAACTCCTGAACTCAGGAGATCCACCCACCTCAATACGTGTTTGATCAACTAGATGGCATTTGATGCAAAACAGAATACTTGCATAGTCTCAAAGAATATCTTCTCAAATTTGTTATTAATTACAAAAGGAAAACAGCAATTATGAAGTGGATAGAATGATATTTTAACCAATTGATCAAACTTGATATCCTCAATAAACTGCAATTGGACATTTTAGGCCTCCATTTTGATGCCCTGAGAAGGACATAGCATCACTTAAGTAGTGTGCCAACCAAAAATGCATAACCTGAATCTAATCGTGAGGAAACATCTGACAAATCTAAACTGAGGGATAGTCTATAAAATAACTGACTTATGTTCTTCAAGAAATGTCAATGTCAGGAAAGCTAGAGTCAAAGAAAGGCTGCAAAGCAGTTCCAGCTTAAAGAAGACTCAAGAGACATGTAAACTTTATTCATTATGAGATTTGGGCTGTATCCTATACTGAAAAATAATCCCTATACAGAACATTATTGGCATAATAGAATAAACTGGAATAAAAAATGAATATTAGAATAAAGTATTGTATTACTGCTAAATTATATGTATACTTTTTTTTTCTGGGACAGAGTCTGGATTTGTCACCGAGGCTGGAGTGCAGTGGTATGATCTCAGCTCACTGCAACTTCCACCTCTCAGGTTCAAGTGATTCTCCTGCCTCAGCCTCCCAAGTAGGTAGGATTACAGGTGCATGCCACCAGGCCCGGCTAATTTTTTAAAATATTTTTAGTAGAGATGGGCTTTCACGCTGTTGGCCAGGCTGATCTCAAACTCCTGACCTCATGATCCGCCCACTTCAGCCTCTCAAAGTGCTGGTATTACCGGCATTAGCCACTGTGCTTGGCCTGTATAATTTTATTGCAGTTATTTTTAAAAAATCTCCTTTTTCTTAGCTAATGAAAAGCAAACATTTAAAGGTTAAAATGTAATAAATCCTGAAATTTAACCTCATACATTAAAGAAAGAAATACATATCATATGCATGCTGAACATACATACACACATGTGCATACAATATATACATTTGAGAGAGAGAGAAAGATCCTAAAGTAAATACACTATCAGGTCTCCATATGCGAGCCTGGAGCCTGAAAGTCTGAAGTCCTGCCTGCCTTGGCTGATCGTCTCCCACCCCCCGCCTGTGTTCTCTGTTGTCCATGATCGCCCAGCAAAGCTTCCCCATACAAGCCCCTCACCCAACCCTGCCATCTTAACTGTTCTTATGATAATGTGAATACCTCTCACCCATCCTGCCATCTTAACTGCTCTTCTGCCTCACCCCTACCTGCCATTGTAACTGAACTTCTAGTCATGTATACTCCTTGCCCATATCCCCCACCACTGTAACTGATCTTACTCTGTAACACTCCCACCCCACAAAAAAACTACCCCAACCTATAAAGCCAATTTCTACCTTATCCCTTTCACCTGTGCTTCTCAGATTTGGCCCACTTGCACTTGAGTGAGAAATAAAACAGCCTTGTTGTCCACACAAAGCTTGCTTGGAAGATCTCTTTATTAAATGCATTTAATACTCACTACTATTGGACGTGAATAACATATGCTAGTGCTTTTTAAAACTGTACAAGGGAGATTTTATTTTTGCAACTTGTACAAAGTTTGAAATAGTTCCAAAATAAAAATTTTAACTAATTACTAACTAGTGTCATTATGTTAAAACTAAAATGTTATTCCTTTAATATATTATTTCATATGAGCGCCTTTATTTTGAGAGTAGAGAAATGGTGATGATGTTAGAGATAAAGGTTAATTTAATAATTGGTGTCAGAAGGAAGGGAGAGGAGCCAGATTCTGGATATAAAAATGAGTGACAATTTCTAGTAAACAACAACAAAAAATTATGAGCATTGAGGGAGAAGGAAGATGGAGAGGAAAAAACTACAATAAAGAACTTTGTTCTGGAGCACAGAGATTTAGAAAAGGGATTCAGGATTTACTGAGGCAGTTTTCAAAGTGAGTTTTAACTGTTTTTCCTTTATATTTTTTTGATTCTCTACTGCAGTTGGAAATTATTCTAGTGCTATGAATTTCACCTAATCACATGGAAAATGAAAATAGTATTTTTCTAACTGAATCCCATTATATACACTGAATTGTCAGTTTCACTTATTTAAAAATTTCAGTCCAGGATTTCCCAGTCAATTCAAGTTTCTCCCTTTTCCTGTGTTCTTTTTCCATCCTTGTGATTCAAACATATGGCGGTGAAATGGCAGGAAGTGAGAAGAATAGACAAAATTCAAAGAGGGAACTCTGATATTCTTTTTATTTAAAATCAGTTTTGATTTGAGAAACCCTCTGTTCTCAACTCTTCAGGCTTTATTCCCACAGCACCCACTGCTGAGTTGTCACTATCTCTCTCATAGTCCTCCAACATTCACGGCATTGGCTTTTTTTCTCAATGCAAACCAGCTGTTTTAGAGATGATCCACCAGGCTATGGAGGATTTTATTTTCTTTTCACTGGACACAAGAACATTCTAGTGCCACTGGCTTACCCTCAAACTTCCCTGATCATTTCAGAGGAAATTATGTAATATCCCATTATACCCCATAGGGTCATTAAATGTTGGGCAGGAGTTGGAGTGAGGTATCTCAGATACTTTCGGAACAAACACATTTTTTTCCTCTGCTGTATCTTATTTATTTATGTACTACGGGAAAGTAGAAACCTTCATCTATGATGTTGTGATCTTTTTTGTTCTTCCCTTTTTTATGTATTCTTTCTAGGGATCTGCCTAGATTATTTCCTTTTGGTTGAAAATCTGTTCTTCTATAATCAACATCTCTCTCCCCTACCCTCAACACACATACACACATACAAGCACACACACACACACACACACACACACACACCAGTTTCTTTAAAGTGCAAACTATGCTCTGATCCACCATATTCTTATCCTTTCAGATTAAAAAAAAATTATTCTCAAATTCTTAGCTCTTGAAAATCTAAAGTCACCTGACTTATCAGATGTATGTTCCCACATTTTAAACTTTACAAAATCTGCTAATATATTCAATGACATTTTTCTTTCTTTTTCTTTTTTAGGTGTGCTTTTCCTTTCCTGGAAAAAATAAAATATCCTATGGCACGCATTGATCAAGTCAGGACTAGGAAGAAAAGTATCAGAAATGGCAGCTGTGAAACTCTTTTAATATGGCCATAGTTTTATCTCACTTCACAATTTATCACCTAGTTTCTCTTTATGCTATAATGCATTTGTGCACTCCTACTTTGTGCCAGAAAATATTCAGGGCAAATCTGGGTGGATAAACCATAGTTTCTCTCTTCTTGGTATCTGGAAAATGCGGAGGAAAAATATATTTATAGTATCTTAAGACATGAATTTTAAACTAATCACATTTGTGGACCACTGTTAGGGGTCAGCTTAGGAGTAACTTCCAGAGGAATTCTGATACTCTGGACTTCAAGCAAGATTGTGCTGGAGCAGCCACTGCACCCTAAGCAGGGCTTGCTCATTCTGGAAGTTTCTTATAATCCATAAGGTATAAGGATTCAGTGTTTGTTTCATCAACCTACCTCTGAGCACTACGGTATAGCAATGAAAGAAGCACAGTCACCAGAAATACAATCCTGTAGTATAACTGATCTGGCAACATTGAAACAATATTCATCATAGCACAGCTCAACTGACCTGCATATGTGCAGAAAATAGAAGACGGCAGGATATCCAACTTCTGCTGTAAAGTGAGCTGAAATGGGGGTAATCACAAGCAGAGAGGGCAGCAGAAACATCTTAGGGATTCAGAAAAGCACAGCCTCAAGCAATGTGGCATAACTGAATATATGAGAAGGGGCATGCTGCTGAAGAAATGAAAGAAGCAACTTGCTCTTAAAAAATCTATTTCTGATGACACTGGACACAGTGTTATATAGCTATATGCAGCTCTATTCATTTCTAGCTTTAAATAACAAAAATTAGTATGGATGCCAAACCCTGTCAGAAAATATTTGTGTATTTATCTAGTATATTTTAGTTGCATTACAGTCATTTTAACTTGTTTCCTTAGCTATATGAACAATCAATTTGCATGGCAAATCAAAAATATTGTGTGAATTTCTTAAGAGATGTTGCAAGTTAATTTGGAAGGGCAAATTGTATATTTCTTAAGAGATGTTGCAAGTTAATTTGGAAGGGCAAGTGTGCATAATATGTGTGTCTCTCTGCACACAGATCTTTGCAGAATCTGAAAAGTTCACTCTGTAATGAGATGGAAAGAAGTGTTATTATGAAATAGAAACAATCCAACTTATTAAAAATAATATTTAAGTTTTATGCTTTGCAGATAATTCAAAACTCCTGAAAATAAAGTCCCTGGAGTTACAGTCAGACAGGAAGAAACCACTCCTTCACTTGTTTTCTTCTCTACTTCGATAATTCTTTTCTTCAGTACGAATTGGTAAATGTTTCCATTTACCAATTTCCATTTACAGACAGACACACTCTGTGTAGATAGAGACACACATATTATGCACACTTGAGATTATAAAATTTATTATTGCAAAAAATCAGAAAAGAATACAAGAAATAAAAGCATTAAGTTAAGAGAGTTCTTTTGCTTATATTGCCATGGTATTCCCACAAAGTAATGAACTTACTTTTTGGGATGGCTCATGAAAATCGTTCTCATTATTTCAGTCATGTATATGTATTTATTCAATTTTTTCAACAAGTATTTACCCTGTATGGTATGCATATATCAGGCTACTCTCACCTGGAGACAAGGGATACAGACAGAGGATATTGGTATACATGATAAGAGCTTTTGCTTTTCCTTCCAGATTTTTAACTCTGGGTAGATAAAGGGAATACACTTATTTCCATGCAGGTAGTGTTGCTCACTCCATATAACAAGAAGTACTTAGCTCTCACAGACTAAGATTCTGGCAAACATCCATTGAACCTTAGAGCAACTTCCTGAATCACAATGACTCTGGATACAGAATCAAAAGTACATCATTATAATGAAAGTATCCTTTTTATTTTTTCCCTGCTTGTAGAAAATTTTGTGACAAAGGTGAGCAAAAAGGTTGGAAATGAAAGAAAATGTAAAGGAATTAAACAGCAAGTAAATAATTAGAAGTGATAATTTAATTTAAAAGGATTACAATGGCACATGGAGGCTTTTCAAGGTCAATTCCTTTGGTAGTTCAATTTCAGTGTATTTTTTTAGCTGATTCATTGAGGTCATTAAAAATTTTGGAAGTTGGCTTTTATATATACTCAAAAGAATTAATAAGGTACTGCTTAGTTGAACTACCTGGAAAGTTAGTGAATTTGATTATAAGCACACACAGACAATTACTAAGTTTATGTTACCCAAACATCATTCGCTTCAGTGAGGCTTTTATGCACATACCAGGTTCCTAAGTAGCTGTGCAGTCATTGTCTTAGAGGAAACATTTACCAATTCGTATTGAAGAAAAGAATTATTGAAGAAGAGAAGAAAACAAGTGAAGTAGTGGTTTCCTCCTGTCTGACTGTAAAGTCCAGGGACTTTGTTTTCAGGAGTTTTGAATTATCTGCAAAGCATAAAACTTTCATATTCTTTTTAATAAATTGGATTATTTTCATTTCCTAATAAAACTTCTTTCCATCTCACTACAGAGTGAACTTTTCAGATTCTGCAAAGATCGAAGGTCAAGACTATAATTCATTCTTTTTTTGAAAGTCTGTTTCCATGGCCTGTGGGTTTTATTATTCAGCCTACGGTGGACAGGTTTTATTGCTTCATGGAGCTAAAGAAATAGAATTTTTAAGAACCTAAAATGCTAATGGAAGAAAAGTCATTGTTTAGACTACTGAATTGTTATTTCCTTGCTTTCTATTCTTATTAATTACTCATGTATTTATTCACAGAGGAATAAACTTTTTTATTTCATAGCACAAATTTATACAGAAAAACTCTGCTTTGGAATGGAATACTTAAGAGTAAAAATCATCATTCATCTAAACACTTATTCTTGGGTTTCATGTTTATGTCACTTGAAAGAGATTGCCATCCCTGAGTGAACCAGACAATAAGTCAGAAACTGTCAGCCTTATTAAATTTAGCTAGTATTCTTGCTCCATTGTGGAATGCTTCCTGGTTGAAATCAATCCCGTGAGAATGGGGATTATTCTTAAGGTGATTAAAATGAGGAACTTTTGTGTTGGCAAGATGTTACCCTATGGTAGTCCATTTCTTAAATGAAAACCAAATCCAGCATTATAATTTTGAAGAAAGTATTTCAGTATAAGAAAATTATGTGTATAGCTTTTATTACTGTTTCTATCAATACGATTTATTCCTTAACACATAATTTAGTATTTTGAAAGTGCAGAAAGTTTCCTTAGACTTAAAAATTTTCATTTAATTATTCTTCTTAGGGAATATATACTAGCAAGAGAGTGAATTCTTATCATTTTTTTTTACAAGCACATTTTGCAAGCATCAATTTTAACATTCAAATTTCTGCCAATATTAACAACTTAAGATACTTAGTCTTATCAATGAAGTCATAGCAAATGTTGGGTCCCATCAGATCCATCAAGCATCATCCTCATTATTTTTGACATATTTATGATCTATTAATATTTATTTCATCTGCTAATATTTTCCTTAAAAAATGTGTGGTGAGGCCGGGCGCGTTGGCTCACGCCTGTAATCCCCGCACTTTCAGAGGCCGAGACAGGCGGATCCTGAGGTCAAGAGATTGAGACCATCCTGGCCAACATGGTGAAACCCTTTCTCTACTACAAAATACAAAAAAAAATTAGCTGGCCGTGGTGGTGTGTGCCTGTAGTCCCAGCTACTCGGGAGGCTGAGGCAGGAGAATTGCTTGAACTCAGGAGGCAGACATTGCAGTGAGCTGAGATTGCACCACTGCACTCCAGCCTGGCACCTGGCGACAGAACAAGACTCCGTCTCAAAAAAAAAAATTAAAAAAAAAAATGTGTGGTGAATAGCTTTTCACTTCTATCAGAACTTCATAAATGATATCACTTACTATGTCTCATGTTTAGTTTTCAACCAAATAATCAAATTTATTTTGACCTCCTCTTAAAGATTTTTACAATCTTTCTAAACCTGCCTTTCTAAATGTAACTAATAAAGGAACATAATACTGATAAAGTGCACAGTTTAGACAAAATGGGAGAGCTTCTCAGAAAATTATTCTATCTTCATTTTTATAAGCATTCTTGGGAAAATGTTCATTTTTATCAATATGTGTTTAATTTACTTACTCTCATTGTCCCAGGCCAGGTCTTAATTAACCATCACTTTGGACTATGGGAACAATTCCTTAAAGTGCTGCTTGCCTTTCACCTCCATCAATCACAAACCACTCTTATGTACTTATATGCTGCTACCGCCAGTGCTCAATTTTCTCCATGACTCTCTGCCAAAATCAGAGTAGAACTTGAGCCTGGCGTTCAAGGTTGACCTTAAACTCTGTAAAACCTCTCTTTATGATCTTACTGGTCTTTTCTAATCTACACAGCCTACATGCTCAGAGACAAATCATACAATACACCGCTTTGCAAAAACCCCATTCCTTTATCAGTAGTATTTTTCTTTACCGGCAAATCACTCTTACTCATTTCAATCTGCTGAAATTAGAATAAATCCACCAGGCCTTATGCAAATACAATCCATATACTGATATTTTCCTCAAGCAGAAATTCTCTCTCTTACTTTTAAACACCAATACCAATATTTTGTGCGTATGACATGTAAAATTCAGTACCTTCTGTTGTTCATAATGTAAATATGCATTGCAGTTCTCTATTACAATGGAAAGTTTTCTAGAGGTAATGATATTCATTTTATTTCTAGTAGCATTTCATTTGTATTTTGTGAATAGTACTTTTGAAATAGTATTTTTAAAATAACTATTTTGCCTTAATAAGTAATTTAATATTATTTAACAAGTATATTATTCAGCAGGTGAAGTAGCTAGTAAATTAATATGAAAAATAATCATAAATTAACAGTAACAATAATGTAAAACTATGTATATTAATAGCTAATGCATTTTGAACTGTTACTTTATGTCAGAAGGTGGTTTATTAGTGATTTTTATATATAGGTAGATATATAAATGCTTATACTAAAAAAATGGAATGGGTAGTATCACCCCTATTTTAAAAACAAGGACATAAAGTGAATCTTTTAAGGAGCACAGACATAATATTGAGGAGAGTGGCATTTTGAACTCATATCTATTTGATATCAAAGATGGTGCCATATTTATTTTCAAGAAAACAAAATAGTATTATATAGACTTTTAAAAAATGTATTTAATTAAGAAGGATATATTAAATCACAGTATATAATACTGATAAATAATTGCTCAAGTAAGTCTGTGAAAGTACAGAGAATAAAATGTCAAAATTGATACAAGCAAAAGACTTCATAGAATATATGAGCATTTAGTTGGCCTTGGAATGTAAAATTTAAATATGGACAGCAATGTGGTAAGTGAACGTATTAAGGAAGGTACTGTCAGTGTAATCCACTGCACAAGTGAAGATGCAGATTACTAATAATCAGCCATGTCCACATTACAATGACAGGTCTCATTGTAGATAATTTATGATTACTTCAGCATAAAAATGGAAAAGTTCTTTCATATTGAACAAAATAATAGAGATATTGCACCCACATCCATTGTAACTATGATGTAAACATATATACTTCAAATATCTCTATTTTAAAGTTTTGGTTTTAACCATAGGAAGCTTTGATGATAATTATTCTGAAGTCAACCGGATAAATCCTGTGATGGTCAGCTTTGGCTGCAAATACAAAAGACGGCATGGTTTAAGCAGCAGAATTTTTACTTTTGAACAATTCTGGAGGCTGCATATTTAAAATAAAGGTGTCAGCACGTTTGATTTCTGGGGATGCCTCTCTCCTTAGCTTATAGTTGGCTACCTTCTCACTATGTCCTCATATGGTCTTTCATGTGTGCCTGAAAAGAGTGCTTTCTGGCGTCTCTTTCTTTTCTTATAAGAACACCATTTCTATAGGATTAGGGCATTACCCTTATTTAACCTTAATTACCTCCTTAGTGGCCCTATCTTCAGATTGGAGTTTTAGATTTCAACATAAATTTGAGGGGGACAAGTTTTGTCTTTGCAAGTCTAATCTTCAAATACTTTGCAGAAAGACTACAAGTTTGAAAAATCAACATCTCTGATGACATATATATATATATATATATATATATATATATATATGTATATTCTCCATGCCTAGGAAGCATGGACAGAAAAAATTACATGGTATAAGAGTAATATTTATCTTTCAATGAGTCCACAGTTGTTCAACAATAACTTATTAATGTAAGTCTCAAGGAAAAGAGTAAAAATATGAAAATCCTAAATTAAGCAATGATTTACTGTTTAGTGTCCATTTTTTTTCTTAAAAAATCTTTCTGTATCTTTTATATTCAGAAATCGAGTTAAAAGCTAAAATATACCAACAAATATCAATAAATTAAAAGAATATTTGAAAAGTCCATTATTTGCATAAAAATACATAGATTTTTTCCCATTTGCACTGTTAAAAATTTTAGAATTGCACTAGAAATTCTAATTGCCCTTGGTACTTGTGCAATTAACACTTATAGATACCTTAAAAAGAAAAAAAAAATAAATAAATAATTAAAAAAAAATTATACAATATGGAAATGTCCGTAACCTTGTAACTTTGAGTATAACTGTCAGTTTATTTTTTTTCTCTTTTCCTCCAGATAGCAAGTTATTCACCAAATTTTAAATAAAATTCAGTTTGAAATATGTATTTCGGTATTAATGTCTTTATAATTCCATTCATTTAACAATGATAAAACTAAATTGTACTTTAACCAAAAATAGAATTCATTTGGCTTATCCATGCTTTGCAAAATTAATTTATCATAACTAAAATGTTCCTATTTTAAGAAACATACCTTAATGACATTTCCAATGTGAATGAAATTCAGAAGGAATCAAGTGTTCAAATTAAGCTGATTGGTTTTCCTTGAGTATAATAAGTGATTTAATCTTACTTTACTCCACTGAAACAAAAGATAAAAAGAGTATAACATTGTGAAGACCTTAATTTGATGCTGATTTGTAGTGACATCTTATCAATACATTTTTCTTTCTCTGTCTTTCCTTATTAAGCTATTATTTCTAGCTGTGTTCTTTGTTTCAAGATTGATTGTAGTCACCATTTTAGGGATATTTCTATACTGACAAAAACAAAATACGAGTAGAATTATAAAAATGTAAATCCTACCAATCTTGTATTTGACATAAATTAGGCTGAATCTAAAGGGAATTTCACCTTAACTTAGCAAATTCTCTGTATATAAAATGTATATAATAGTAATGTAAACACAATGTAAAAGACAATATTTTGCCTTCATAAGAAAACAAACTACTTTTAATCATGTAGAAGCCCTAGCTTGCACTTTCCACAACATAATTTGTACAATACAGCGTGTAATCTGGATGAGAGCGTGTGTGTGTGTGTGTGTGCGTGTGTTTGTGTGTGCCATATTAAAATTATATATATATATTCACAGAAATGTCATATTTATGTTTTTATATACATATGAACTATAAATATATGTATTAAATTTATACGTACATATGGAAAAATAAAAATTCTAACTTTTCTATAATTTGCTCATTAAATTTAAAAGCCTAAACCTAAAAAAGACATTAGCCATATAACAAAAGATGAATTAACTGGGTTTTACTAAAATTAATATCTCTCATTCATCAAAATATACCATTAAAAAAGTAAAATGTCCAATTCACAATTTGGGAAAGAATATAGCTATGAGTAAAGTCTACCAAGCACTTGTATCTATTTTATAACAAGAACTTCAACAAAATAAGAAAAACACAAGCAAATTTTAATACAATTAATTTCTGAATAAGTACCACACATGAGATGCCCAAAAATACTGAATGTATGAAGTATGAGCACCACCATTAGTCATCAGAGAAATATAAATTTAAAATATTCACTTAATAAATAATAAAATCACACCCTACAATTACAAGAATGGGTAAACTACTGGAAATACTGATTTTTAGCAAAGACATTGAGCATATAGTATTGTGGCAGTAGAAATTGGTACAGTCATTCTGAAAAATATTTGGCATTATTAAATAAAATTAATCCTGCATGTTTGATAAGACCTAGCAATTTACTCCTGGTATACCCCAAAAGAAACAAATGCCTAGGTATGCCAGAAACATGTATAAAAATATTCATAATTGTTTCAAATTAGGAACAATTTAAATTGCCATCAAATGGATAATAACAAAACAAACTTATTTATAAAATGAAAAGATCATTTTTTTTAAATTTCTGATAAGTACAATGAAATGGATGAATTAGTCTATGGATGTAATGTTGAGAAAAAGAAGTCAGATACAAAAAATGTAGACCCTGCATGGTTTTATTTGTGTTGTTTTAAAATAGACAAAAGTGTTCTATTTATTCTAGATAGAGGTCTGAACTGGGGTTCCACTTGGGAGGAAAAATAATTGGAAGAGATCCTGAGGATGCACTCTGGAATGCTGGAAATATTCTACATGTTGCTCAAGGTAGAGTTTTTTGTTTTCGTTTTTAGACGGGGTCTTGCTCTGTCATCCAGCTGGAGTGTAGTGGCACAATAACGGCTCATTGCATCCTTGATCTCCTGGGCACAAGTGGTCTTACCACTTCAGTCTCCTGAGTAGCTGAGACTCCAAGCACATGCCACCATGCCTGGATAATTTTTTATTTTGTATTTAATTTTTTGTAGAAATGGAATCTCACTATGTTGCCCAGGTTAGCCTCTACCTCCTAACCCCAAGTGATTTCCTGCTTTTGCCTCCCAAATCAATGGGATTATAGGCATGTGCCACTGTGCCTGACCTATGTAGAGTTTACATGGTCTATGAAAACTTTTCTTTTTTTTTTTTTTTGTTGTTGTACTTTAGGTTCTAGGGTACATGTGCAGATCATGCAGGATTGTCGCATAGGTACATAGATGGCAATGTCGTTTGCTGCCTGCATCCCCCTGTCACCTACATCTGGCATTTCTCCCCATGTTATCCTTCCCCAACCTCACCACCCACCACTGTACCTCCCTTGGCCCCCACAACAGACCCCAGTGTGTGATGCTCCCCTCCCTGTGTCCATGTGTTCTCATTATTCAACACCCACCTATGAGTGAGAACATGTGGTGTTTGATTTTCTGTTCTTGTGTCAGTTTGTTGAGAATGATGGCTTCAGATTCATCCATGTCCCTAGAAAGGACACAAACTCATCATTTTTTATGGCTGCATAGTATTTCATGGTGTATACATGCCACGTTTTCCTTGTCCAGTCTGTCGTCAATGGGCATTTGGGTTGGTTCCAGGTCTTTGCTAGTGTAAAAAGTGCCCCTATGAACATACGTATGCATGTGACTTTATAACAGAATAATTTATAATCCTTTGGGTATATACCCAATAATGGGATTGCTGGGTCAAATGGAATTTCAATTTCTAGGTCCTTGAGGAAGCACCACACTGTCTTCTACAATGATTAAACTAGTTTGCACTCCCAAGAACAGTGTAAAAGTGTTCCTATTTCTCCACATCTCTCCAGCATTGGTTGTCTCTTGATTTTTTTGATGATCTCCATTCTAACTGGCATGAGATGGTATTTCAATGTAGTTTTGATTTGCATTTCTCTAATGACCAGTGATGATGAGCGTTTTTTCATATGTTTGTTGGCCTCATATGTGTCTTCTTCTGAAGTGTCTGTTTGTGTCCTTCTCCCACTTTTGGATGAGTTTGTTTGTTTGTTTCTTGTAAATCTGTTTTAGCTCTTTTTGGATTCCGGAAATTAGCCCTTTGTCAAATGGGTAGATTGCAAAAATTTTTTCCCATTCTGTTACTTGCTGGATCAATCTATTGATTGTTTCTTTTGTCGTACAGAAGCTCTGGAGTTTAATTAGGTCCCATTTGTCTATTTTGGCTTTTGTTGCCAATACTTTTGGTGTTTTAGTCATGAAGTCCTTGCCTATGCCTATGTCCTGAATGGTTTTGCCTAGATTTTCTTGTAGGATTTTTATGGTGTTAGGTCTTATGTTTAAATCTTTAATCCATCTGGAGTTAATTTTAGCATAAAGTGTCAGGAAGAGGTCCCGTTTCTGCTTTCTGCACACTGCTAGCCAGATTTTCCAACACCATTTATTAAACAGGGAATCCTTTCCCCATTGCTTATTTTTGTTAGGTTTGTCAGAGATCAGATGGCTGTAGATGTGTGGCATTGCCTCCAAGGCCTCTGTTCTGTTTCATTGGTCTATATCTCTGTTTTGGTACAGTACCATGCTGTTTTGATTACTGTAACCTCGTAGAATAGTTTGAAGTCAGGTAGCATGGTGCCTCCAGGTTTATTCTTTTTGCTTAGGATTGTCTTGGCTATGTGTGCTCTCTTTTGGTTCCATATGAAGTTTAAGGTGTTTTTTTGCAGTTCTGTGAAGAAGGTGATTGGTAGTGTGATGGGGATAGCATTGACTATATAAATTACTTTGGGCAGTATAGCCATTTTCCCAATATTGATTCTTCCTAACCATGAGCATGAAATGTTTTTCCATCTGTTTGTGTCCTCTCTTGTTTCCTTGAGCAGTGGTTTGTAGTTCTCCTTGAAGAGGTCCTTTACATCCTTTGTTAGTTGAATTCCTAGGTATTTTATTCTCTTTGTAGCAATTGTGAATGGCAGTTCGCTCATGATTTGGCTCTCTGTTAGTCTGTTAATGATGTATAAAAATGCTTGTGATTTATGCACATTGATTTTGTATCCTGAGACTTTGCTGAAGTTTCTTATCAGTTTCAGGAGATTTTGGGCTGAAACGATAGGGTCTTCTAAATATACAATCATGTCATCTGCAAATAGAGACAATTTGACTTCCTCTTTTCCTAATTGAATACCCTTTATTTTTTTTTTCTTGTCTAATTGCTCTGGCTAAAACTTCTGATACTATATTGAATAGGAGTGGTGATAGAGGGCATCCTTGTCTGTTTCCAGAGTTCAAAGGGAGTGCTTCCAGTTTTTTCCCATTCAGTATTATATTGGCTGTAGGTTTGTCATAAATAGCTTTTATTATTTTGAGATATGTTCCTTTGATACCTAGGTTATTGAGAGTTTTTAGCATAAATGGCTGTTGAATTTTGTTGAAGGCCTCCTCTGCATCTATTGAGATAAGCATGTGGTTTTTGTCTGTGGTTCTGTTTATGTGATGGATTACATTTATAGACTTCCCTATGTTGAAGCAGCCTTGCATCCCTGGAATGAAGCCTGCTTGATCGTGATGGATAAGCTTTTTGATGTGCTGTTGTAACCAGTTTGCCAGTATTTTATTGAAGATTTTTCCATCTATGTTCATCAGGATATTGGCCTGAAGTTTTCTTTTTTTGTTGAGTCTCTGCTGGTTTTCAGTATCAGGATGATGTTGGTCTCATAAAATAATTTGGGAAGTATTCCCTCTTTTTGTATTCTTTAGAATAGTTTCAGAAGGAATGGTACTAGCTCCTCTTTGTATGTCTGGTAGAATTCAGCTGTGAACCCCTCTGGACCTTCACTTTTTTGGTTGGTATGCTATTAATTGCTGCCTCAACTTCAGCCCTTGTTATTGGTATGTTCAAGGTTTTGACTTCTTTCTGGTTTAGGCTTGGGAGGGTGCAAGTGTCCAGGAATTTGTCCATTTCTTCCAGGTTTACTGGTTTATGTGCATAGAGTTGTTTGTAGTCATCTCTGATGGTAGTTTGTATTTCTGTGGAGTCAGTGGTGATATCCAGTTTATAATTTTTTATTGCATCTATTTGATTATTCTACCTTTTCTTTTTTTATTAATCTGGCTAGTGGTCTGTCTATTTTGTTGATCTTTACAAAAAACCAGCTCCTGGATTTATTGATTTTTTTGAAGGATTTTTTTGATGTCTCTATCTCCTTCAGTTCTGCTGTGATCTTAGTTATTTCTTGTCTTCTGCTAGCTTTTGAGTTTTTTTTATCTTGATCCTCTAGCTCTTTCAATTTTGACAATAGAGTTTCAATTTTAGATGTTTCCTCGCTTCTCTGGTGGGCATTTATTGCTATAAGTTTCCCTGTAGACACTGCTTTAAATGTGTCCCAGAGATTCTGGTACATTATGTCTTCATTCTCATTGGTTTCAAAGAACATCTTTATTTCTGCTTTCATTTCATTGTTTATCCAGTTCACATTGAAGAGCCAGTTGTTCAGTTTCCATGAAGTTGTGCGGTTCTGAGTTAGTTTCTTAATTCTGAGTTCTAATTTGACTGCACTGTAGTCTGAGAGACGGTTTGTCATGATTTCTGTTATTTTACATTTGCTGAGGAGTGATTTACTTCCAATTATGTGAAAACATTTCACAGTGGTTTTTATGTACATCTCATCTTGGCTGTACATTGAGTTGGACACTGAAGATTTCTGTATATGGCTTTATATAAGTAACACTTCAAT